>JAADJF010000137.1:0-236272 GCA_012932015.1 Fusarium acutatum | reverse complement strand
ATTTAATTCTCCTTTTACTTACCTCTATCAGTCGCTCAGTGAGCTCTAGGTAGTCACGGTTTACATCTTCCATTGATCCAAATGAACATGATCGCCACAACCCACCAAAACCCACCGAGTCCAAAACCTCTGTCAGTGTGGACATCGAGCCAAGGGTTCTCGAGAATTGTTGCGTTGATGAGAGCGCCCGCAAAAGAGTGTGTGCAGCTCTTAACGTTGCCGAATTCTGGCTGTGTAGTAAAGTATCATCTAACAAAGAGCGAATTGCTCCAGCTCTTTTTCTATGTCAGCTTTAGGACGTCCAAGTATGTCAATTGTCGAGACTCACAATTGCTCTACCACGATAGGGCGTTCGCCGGCAAGCTTGTTGAGCCAATCCAGACTGCGCCTTTGTACGGAGTCTTCCACATACTGGAAGTCAACAAGTTCGATTGCTGTGATCAGCAAGACCACATTATCCGGCATTCCTTCGAGATCCGGCGATTTGCGCATCCCATTAGCAAAACCAAGTTCATCAGCGTTAATGCCAGCAGACCACAGACTGTCTTTGAATTCGTCATTCTCAACCGCGCGGGCCGTCAGGAGAGAAAGATATGGTGAGGTCTGAGTCATCTCGGCCTTTTCCCGACCTTCCACATTCGCAGTCATCATCTCTAGGAAAGAAGACAAAACACGCATGGTGATTTGTCGTGTCATGGTATCAGTGAGTCCACGCGCCAGACATGCACAGACCGCGAGGTGGAAGGTTTCTTCCTCGAAATGTATACCATATATCTCTTCTAGGGGCAACGCAGCCTCGTCAAGCGGCGCTCGTCCTTGAAGAAGTAATGATGCCATACTGTCTCCTCGGAACTCTTCGCTAGTGCTTATATTCGCTAGCACTGCCTCAAGAAATTGTGCAGTACAGTTGAACAGAGTCGCAGGCACTAACCGCACAAGTGACATGGCTAGCCAGAAGAGCTGCAGACCATAGCGTGATGCTGATGGGAGTTTTGCCATCATTTTCGATAGCGAAGTGACGATAGAGACAAGCATTTCACTGTTATGGTCCTCGCCAAACCGATTGACGCTGTTCCTCAGAGCAACAAGTACTTGGTAGAGTAAATCATCATCAACCTCTTCCCGAGCCAAGCAACCCATGACCGCAAATGCACGCGGTTGAATAGCAGGATTGTTTTGGAAGGCCGTGCTTGCAACTAGGCTCATCCACCTCGATCGCCATGTATTAGCAAGGTCAACTGTTGGTGCAGCGACGGAGCAAATTTCAAAGAGAGCAGATGCAAGGTTTTCGGTCGCCGTCAACGCGGGACCTGCGTCCTGTGAAGTCGATACAGAGGCACCATCGCGAGGGAAGGTTGGCGGCGCCGTGAAAATGTCGCTACGAGGATCGCATAGAAAATCTAGACTGGCTCGCAGTTTGCTGGATCTGGCATCATCCAGGCTGAATGACGTACATACGGCGTGAACCGTGTTGACAAGCAACCGGTAAACAAGTAATCGAACGTCTTGAGTACCAGTGTTGGCCAACATGGTCACGATATGGAAGATCTCCGGGAAGAAAAGCTGAGATTGCACCCCGTTGTCGAACGACAGTGCCAGACAGAACCGAAGCAAAACACAGATCTCAGACCAAACTGCGTTGTCTGGCAGGTATTTCGTCGGACGGAGCGATGATCGGTTGAGAGCTTTACGGAGCCTTGAAAGGATCTTGCCGCGCAAAGTCACAGTTCCAATACCAACCGCAATAGACGCGATGACCTCTAAAGATTCGTCATGCGCGCTATAGCTCGTTGCTGACTTCAGGAGCTCATCTAGGAAAACCTCGAGCAAGATTTCGTCTTGAACGATCTTTGGCCACACGGATTGTTCCAGGGCAAAGGTGAGTGAATGATCCTGGACAGTCACATCAATAAGCTTTCGAAATAGAATTGCGACTCTTTCTCTCCCCTTCTCCCCGTCCAGCTCATTTGTGAGGATGTTGGTCCGCAAGCCAGGAAGCCAAGGAGCCATATAGGCGAGACTCAGAGGCTTCTGTTCATCCGGGAAGCTTTCCCAGCCCACGAAGAATTCTGTCAAAAAGTCTGACGTCAATTGAGGCTCGCTCAATGCCAACTCCTTACTGATGTCCACTACGAAACGGGTTGGGTCTAAAGGAACAGAAACATCTAGAATAAAGTTAGTTGCTATGTATGGAGACATTTTGATATTATCTCGAGACTTACCTTTGGTACAGACGATCCTTGAAGCAGAGCTGAATTTGAAGGCCCGGCAAAGTGCCCCAAGAAGATTGTAGGAAGACAGCCTTAGGATATGATCATGACTTGATAGGTTCGCCAGTGAAAGATTCAGGAGCGTGCCTGGCACATCTTGTGGCCTGATAAGGCGCTCAACAGATTTATGAGCCCTGCTATCCTTGCCATGTTTCGCCTTGGCACCCCGGATCGTCTGAAGCACATCTGACTTCTTTGGGCTTGTAAAGTACATCACGATCTTCCCGTTGTCAGCTCGCAAGCCAAAAGCCGAATCATCTTCAGTCTGTATGGATGTTGGTGCTTCGTCAACTTCGCCCAACCGGAAGATGTCGTTCACGGTCGTGCCCAATCGAAATCCCGCGAAAATCTCTTGCTTTTTCGTGGTTGTTACTTGCACAAACTGACTGCCAACTTTAATGATTACTTCAATCTTACCCTTTGACTTTGACAAGCGGGTGATCGGTTGAAAGACATATCGTGTATCGGTCACGACACTGATTGTTTCCTTGGGCAGATGTAGCTGGCTAAGGTGAAAATGTGCTTGCAAGTCTTGAAGACTCCCTATCAAATGATATTCGACGTTTTTAGGGTTAAATACGCCGTTCTCGTTTTTGGTGCACACCCTCAGCAGGCGTCGAAAACACCGCCTGCAAGTGAGGTCAGCTTAGAAACCTGAGCCCGTCATCCTGGGAAGTCAACTTACTTGAATGCACTGTTCATGTTGTAAACATAAATACGGCTAAGGTTTTGTGACAGCTCCGAAGGTGTTAGAAGCTCCAACTTCTTGAACAGGTCATCCTGAGGCTCGTTGCGGCCATTATAGCAGGTCGCATCGATTAAGATGCCAAAGGGCCTATGCCACAACCTGCTGGCAATTTTGAGGTAGCAATACATTAAAGTGTCATAGTCGATGCTCTCCGTCTCAATGTGACGCAAAATGACGCAGATTATAGACAAGCCGTCCTGTTCATGTTCAGCCAATATTATTGTTAGTCTAATGCTTCGGACTCACCTTGCTTTCGCCACCATCGTAAACAGCACGTGCCGTCAAGAATGACTCCGTACTTCGAAAGGCATTTCGGAGCATGAAGTTCTGAAATCGAGAGTATAGCGGTGGGCTATTGGATGAGACTTGGGGTCTGTTCCATGAAACAGCAAGCGGTGGTGGGCCAAGATTCGCAATCAGGTTTCTCAGCGGTTCCAAGACTGGTGATCTCCCACGGACGACATCCCCAGATGTCCTACCGTAATCCTTTCTCTCGCGTGAGATAAGTGTTTGGCGTACATGGTCCCAATGATCGTAGAGGAAACGATGCAGCGCAACACAAGATCCAAAGTCGAACGATTCCGTAGTGCCTTGCACCTCCAACTGGTTGGGAGGAACCGAAATCTCACGAAGGAACGTCGTAACATGATAAATATTCTGTGTCAAGAAGTCATTAAGGGGAAACATGTATGGCTCTTTTGCTCCAAACAGCACGTTATTGGCGAGGTTCTGAATGACCTTGGCAATAAGCAGTAAACCGCGCCGCATTTCTTTAGATGGTGCTGTCGACACGAGGCCCTCGACTTCAGGAGCAACGATAGCTGGGCAAAAGAATCGTAGGAAGATGAAGGCTCCCACGGCTGTGTACTTGGCATCGGGAAACCGTGGCATGACTGCGTTTGATATAGTGTAGCAAATCTTGCGGAAGGCGGGTGGAATGTTGGAAGAAGACGCGCATATGTCGTCAATGAAAACCTTGGCCACAATACGCAGCTGTAGAGCATTCTTCTGTAGCTCCTCTGTCGAGCTGACTCTTGCAGGGTCAAGCTCCAGATCGAGATCCTTGGATGTCAGCATAAGCCGCTCCAAGACTTTTTGTAGCGTCGTTCGGATATAGGAAGCACCCTTCCACTTGGCGTAGACTGATAGCATCTTGGTTGCAACACATCCTCGTCGTAATATCTCAGCCTCATTCTCGGTATCTTCAATCTCTTGTTTGATGAGTGCCTCCAAAAGCTCAAAGATCATTCCTCGTTGCTCGAAAACAGTGAGAAGGCAGATAGTGAGCTCATCCACCTCGGTGCTGGGGCAAGCAACGGCCATCGAGATGGCTAGGGAGAGATCATTGGTCAGTAACTCAAGAAGTTCCTCGTACTTCTCGCTCACAGCCGAGTCAGTCAGGTTGCTAAACTCAGTGCCTTGGATCAGAATGTTGTAGAGAACCTTGACAAAGGCAGTGCGGATCTCGACATTGTCGTGATACCCGATATTAAGAGAGTGTTTGAGGCCAACGTCGATATTAGCACTAAGTAAATTGGACAAGATGGTGATAGCCAAATCTGAGTTTGATGCAGACTCTTCACGAAGAGTGACACTCAAATTCGTATCAGTCCTAGTCAGCTCTGATGGCTCATGGTTAAGCAAGGACAGGAAGCGGTTGAAATATGTATGAAACATTTGCGACTTCATCTCGCTCATCCCAGCATCAGTATGGCTTTCGGAGGGTTGCAATGGCAAACGAAAAGTCAAATCAGCCAGTGATTTTAAACAAGCCTTGTCAAGGTCTTTCTGCACACGAGCCATGTCATCCTGTCGGGAGCCAGGACCATGCTGAGGCGAGCGAGGGCGAGCAATCCACCCGAAGATATATTCAAGTAGTTGGTTCCGAATGCGAACATCGTCCCGCAAGTTCAGGTGCTCTTTTCGCTTCGTCACCACTTCGCACAGGTGGCATACCCGGATCTTGACCCTTAGCGTATTGGGTGTATCGGTGACGCCATCCAAGAACTTCGCAAAGTTGAGCGTGAGTGCACCAAGATGGACTGACGAGGCCGCGCCGAGGTCAGAGGGGCTTTCTAGTCTTTCCACAAGAGCCCGAAGTAGAGATGCAGCTTGCTCAGCGAATACCACCTCACTTTCTTGATCTTTCTCAACGGGGGCCAGAGCTCCAGTGAATAATACTTCTAATTCAGATTCTAAGGCTCGGAATAGCGGGTAGTAAAGCGCCGGCGAGACTTCACTGGCAAGCACATCTCGCATTGCTTCGCGCACTCTCACATTGGCACAAGCTAAAAGCTGGATACTGAGTCTCAGATATCTTGTCAGGAGTGGTTCCTCGGAGTGCTCAGAAGAGACACGATCGATCCACCTTAGGCCTCCAAGAGCAGGCTCTTCGAGAATAATAGCCTGGTCAGCGGTGCAAATGCCGCCCAAGGATGCCAAGAATCCTGAATAGTTTCGCCACTCGGCCAGTGCTCTTCCATCCACAATCTCGACAGTTGATGTTGAGACATCCTTTGCAAGATGGAGCCAACGATCGAATGCGGTTTCCCAGGCGTTTACGATGCCTGTTGTTGGGAACTGCATGCGGCGCAGAAGACCCCTTACTCGCTTCTGGAATGCAACTAGTCCAGTGAACCGGAAGGCTGGAGAGGATATCTCGCGGTAGACTTCAGCGTTGCGAAGCACTGATGCCGAAGACTTTGCTGACTCAATATGTTTGTCGACGATCGAGCACTCCTGAATGAACAATCCTGTGCAGGAAGTCACCAGTTGACAAGTTGTAATGCTGGCAGAACAAAGGGATATAAGAAGTGTCGTCTCAAGCTTGGAAGATGCATTGATGACATCCGGTGCGTCCTCTGGTACTTTGGCCAGTTCCTGCAAGACGTTAGCAGCCAATAACTATCACGAATAGCATTACTGGAGGTACAGAAATGCATACCGGGATGTTCTTAAGAAGTAGTAAGCGCGCTTCTAGATAGTCTTGTAGATTGCGCAAGCTCTGGTCATCTTTCTTAGAGGTGACAAACTCGCATAAAGCAAGCAGAACTTTGGAGCTTGGGAGTTTCGTTAGCAGGTTTAAGATTGGCCGGGCGTAGGTAAATGCGCTCACCTTCGACTCCAGATATCATCACGAAGTTCTTTTGTGCCGAAGCGGTGCCCAGTATCGAATTGGCGATATGCCTCAAGATGGCCTTGGAAGAGTCGGCTTGCAACGCCAGTGGCAAGTTTACGCACAGCCGGGTTCTCAGACAATACGCAAAGAAGGAAGGACTTGAAGAAGCTATTATTTGAACCATCTTTTGACAGATCATCTAACAAGCGAGCTGGGGATGCATCCAAGAATTGGAGAATGCTGCAAACAAGTTCTGTCCTTTCACTCCCTTGTCGACCCGTCGTATTGACAGCCTTGGCATTCTCGGTCTAAGGAAGTCAGTTGGAAACCGGCAGGAAGGGGAAATCGCCAATTCTCACCTCTAATTGCGTCCGCATGAAGGGTATTGCCGCATCAAATAGTTCGTGGTACCTAAGAGCATATGGCTGCTGAGCGAAATACGTACAGCCCTGGACAGTAGCTAACTTGAAACTGCTTGGGGCATTTGAAGCGATACAGCTTTCAACAAAGCCGCTGACACTCGTATCGAGATTGAGATGGGTTAAGCTCACAAAGGCTGCGGTCATCATGTCCTGATCAAAGAGTCCGTATTCTGATGCGGTAAGACGACGAAAAACAGCATCGCGGACCTCATCCTGAACATCCAAGGCGTAACTGACAAGCGCTGAGTCGCTTTCAACATCAAAATGTCTGGCAGCACGGAGCAGAGCAACCAGACAGTAAGCTGCTTGCTCATTTCGATTGCGCGAAGCTTTTCTCAGACCATCTAGAAAGGTAACTTTCTTCACCATGCTGCTGCTCTTCGCTTCGCGCATATTGCTCGCTACCTCAAAAACATCCGGCAAAAGGAAAAGCAGAGTGGTTTGCAGAGGGTAGAACAGACCTTTTCGACGTCCGTTATCTGTCGCAGCCTGTGCCATGTCAAACAGCGTATCAGCCCCACCATCAAGTCGCTTGTGAAGCTGGTGAAGCTGCACAAACTCGCGGGGGAACCGATCCAGCCATCTCATGATCAGCAATGGAGAGACTACAGCAATGGTGTTTTGGTAAGGCTTTCGAAAGTGTAGGAAGCTCGAGCAGATCTCTTGTATAACTTGACCCAGCTTTGGGCCATCAACCCAGAAGAAAGAGAGCAATCGCAGAACGACGAGGGCTGCTCTCTCAGCATCTTGAGTAGATCCAGGCGCAGAGACGCCGGGTTGCGTAACAATACTAGTTCGAATAGTGTATATGACATTCCTTAAATAGTCGAAAGCAGCCGTCCAACTGGAAGTAGTGACATACTCGGTCACAGTCTTGATGTGGATGTCCATCTCCACCAACGTGTCTGCAAACCTCTCATCGCTTGGGGGGGAGCTATCGGTATCGGAGGAGACAGAGGAGCTTTCGGGTCGAGTGACGGAGACATTGCGCGTCGAGACTTGGTCAAGTAGAGTCTGGGCTGGGAGTATACAGTTCTCGGGGATCGGTTCAAGGAGGTGCTTGAACGCGTCGAATAGGCGGCTCACGAGTACTTCGTCTAGCGGAGGAGGAGCCGGGGCCGGTTCTACATCTGCGTCCTGTGAGAGAGAGGCCCAATGGGAAGAACAGCAGTCTGCAATAACGGCAACGATGTAGAGCTCGGAGGCCAAGATATGGCTGGGGTGGTCGGCGACAGCTGCGTAAGGGCGAGCAAGGTCCTCGAGTAGAACCAGAAGCGACGCGATGACTGTGGATATGGATGTGTTCCCTAGCTCGACCAAGGTGGCTCTTGTAACGTGGAGGACATCGTCTTGCTGTAGGCTCTGGCCACTGGTGCCGGCTCGATGGGGAAGCTATTGAGAGGTACCCAACGTCAGTCAACCCAAGCCGCTAAGGGGATCGATCGCAAGCTGCCTCGCGCATGGGATATGCAGATGCTTACTCTGGTAGCGAGCCTGTCGACAAGGCAGCCGACTAGGCTTGCGTCGCAATTCATGATCGCGACAGCATTGAGCGTGGATACGCAGATTTGGGAGAGATCAAGTTGGGAGTCGCTCGTCCCTCTGACCTGACCGAGCAGGCATTGCCCAAGGGTCACTGCGTTCGTGCCAAACCCCGCGAACAGTCCCCACAGGGGTAGCACGCATAGGGGAGCTCGCCGTTTTCAGACATCTACGACGTGAAAGGTAACGAACTACAATGGATACATCAGTACGGACAACGCATTAAATTATTCTTTTATCATGAGGCTGAAGCGTAGGCACCTAGGCATTTTTAACGTCAATTCAATCTCCAGAAGCACATCATATACTTTATATTCCCCAATTCCTCACTCTGTTCTAGCTAAGTGAACTAAACATCTAATGCTCACTTACATATCTCAATGCTGGCCGTCTTTGTTCAGCAACTACGAAATCAGAAATAGTCTAGTCGAACCTCAAATACCAACGACAGCTTCCAGCATCTCAAGAGCTCAAACACACCATTCATCTTAGGTGTTCATAATCAATAAATAAAGGCCAAACCCCTGAGCTTCACTGCTCTGGTATGATTCAATTCACCCCATCTTGAGCTGGTCATGCACAATACCGTATATAATGTACCTTGGCACGGTTGATCAAACTCCAAAGTTTTGATAGAGACCTAATTCATTTCTCCGCCATCCCTACGCCTTTAGTTCCACAAACTACCTGTATGGCCGCCCATCTCGGTAGTTACCTCGAGAACCATAGCCTCCTGAGCCGTATCCTCCTGAGCCTCGTCCTCTATCATAGGATTGTCCTCCGTACCCCTGATAACCAGAAGCACCGTGAGGTGGTTGCGGTGGGCCTCTGTATTGGTTGTTATAGCCTGGAGCACCGCCATGGCGGTTGTCGTACAGCTGGTGGTTGTAATAATGAGCTGGTGGGGGCGGTGGTGGTACACCGATCCCGAATCCAGGGGCTCCTGGTGGTGGAGGCACATGAGAAGCGGCCGGCGGAGGGTAATGGCCATTGGACCTACCATATCCTCCTTGGTGCCTGTCATGCTGAGGCCCGCGTGACATACCAGGGCCATTGTAGCCACCTCGATTGTGGCCCCCTCGTCCGAAGCCGCCATTCCTGCCTCCACGGTTGGCTTTGTTCCGGATATCTTGAATGTCGCTTTGTGTGAGAGCAGGCTTCGGAAGTTGAACCCCACGAAGTAGCATCGACTTGTGTGTTTGTGAAACGGAAGGCATCTCGTAGTAGACGCTAGAAATGTTAGCCAAACAGAAACTGTGGGTTATGGGCACGGTGTCTTACCTGACCGATCGATCATAGTCGAGGTTGGGCATACCATTCCTCTCAAGAGGGTACTTCAATTCTTCGTGCGGGACATATCCCTCCTTCTTCTCGACCTTGCCCGACAAGCCGTCACTCTTTTTCGGGTTCAACTTGAATTTGGAGTCCCCTTGTTTCTTGGAGTAGAACTTGGTTAGAACGTCATCGTACAGGCTCTCATGGGCTTCTGAGAAGATCAATACATCTCTGCCCATTTCGTTGCGTGCTGAATCCGCTGCACTGAGTTCCGGGTATTTTGCTTGAACGGCGGCTAGTAGGCGCGGCATCTCAATGAAAGGAAGCAAAGCAACACCTTGCCAAGCCATCTTCTTGCCGTTGAGATCAATTTCAAAGTCCTCCGGATAGAAGTCAATGATGTTGCTTTCGGGGTTGAGCATGAGGTCGTGGAAAACCTCAGGAAGGGCATGGCGTGATGCAGCCGGCAAGACACTCATCAACTGCTCGAATGGCTTAGATATTCTGCCCTTCTCGAAGGAAATCTTCATCTTGTCGATGTCTTGAAAGTCAGCTGCGAATGGGGCATAATGATATGGGTAATACCACTCCCAAGAGGGGCACCCCTGGAAGTAGTACAGCAAGACCCAAGCAAGACCCTCAACATATGCCCGTGCGACTTCGTGACGAAACTCAATGTCTTGGGGATCTTTGTGGAATTTCTTCTCATAGTATCGATCAGCATAGCCGTCCTCCCAGAGACGCACATCATCGACGGGGCCCTCCTCTGCTGGGGCTGCTGGAGTTGGAGCATTGGATGTATCAGGAGTCGAGCCATCCCCTTCTTCGAGTGTTGATGCCTTCCGTTTTCCTAGAGCGGAAGCAGAATCGTGATCCGCTTCCGCTGGTTTCGTGGTTGATAGTGACTTCTGCGACTGGAGCTGGGCTTTGAGGACACTCGCGGCGCTCTTGTTGGCAACATTCGCATCTGGCGCGCTACTGCGGTTCACAATCATGTCGTGCGTCAATCTCTGCTCGTTCGGTCCAGAAAAGGAGTTAATGGGTTGGAGTAGCACGTTGGCAGGGTTTTCGAGGCCATTGATCTTCTTAGGATGAGCAGGTCCACCTTGACGTCCGCCTCGGCCGCTGTTCTCATTCTGCAGTTTTCTCCGCTTGAAGTTGGCCTCGCGCCGGTCTTCCTGTTCTTTTCGCCGCTTGAAGATACCGTCTTCTTGTTTGGCCAACCCGCTCAGAATTACCTGCGCTCTTTCAAGATCGATATGCCCGTCTTTGGTAACGTAGCCACCCATAACAGGCAGATTGTCTTTCCAGATTTTGGTTAGAGTATCAATGCCATGCTCTCGAATTTCCAGGGCTGGAAGATGCGGTAAGAAATCGTTACCCACGAAACAGCACATAAAGATCCAATCGTCAACAGCACGTTCCACGTCGAAGCGGAAGGGCAAATTAGGGACGCTAAGCTCAACTTCGAGGTATTCTCGCAATACAGCGACATGAAGCCAGATGAAAGGCTTGAGGGCGACACCTTTGTCCTTCTCGTCGTGTTCGCCATCTTTCTTCTTTTCCTCGCCGCGGCAACTCTGGGCATCATGTCCTTTCTGGCCACAGAGCTTACACAAACGAGCCTTCTGTTCCTGAAAGAAGACGTCTTCGCGGAGGACACGGAAATGAGGCTCATGGGTGGCAAGGCCCAGCATGATAAGATCGGCATCAAGACCATATATCACATGCCGAGTGTTGGGGTCATGGTCTGGTGATGCCCGCTGGGACCGAACAAAATTCATGATCTTGTGCTCTCCCTCTCCGGGAACAGTAGCATCAGAAATTATGATTTTGAGTTTCGCCCAACCGGGATCCGTGTTGAGTTTGTACTGACACCAATATCTCAGGCTGAGGGCGAGAATGTCCATGAAAGGCGTTCCAGGTGTGATCGAGTTTGAGTCGAATGCCTTTTTTAGGACAGTTTCTTCACTTTCGGCAGTCAAATTACCACCATTCTGTTGTTTTAGAAGTTTGATAAGTTCTTTCTTGTCCTTCTCCTTCTCTTGGGCTTCTTGTGCGGAACGGAATCGTCTTGACCGTTGCTGGTTCATCTTGGCTCGGGGTGCAACACCATCTATGGGGGTTTGTTAGCTTTAACATATTAATTACATGTACAGCCCCGGCCAAAGGGCCGAAACTGAGCTAGGAGAAAAAATGACCCAACATACCAACTGCAATCATGAGTATCTTTCGGGGCCGAACCATATTCACCACGCGATCGGTATATCTGAAGACTTCCATCATCATTTCCTCCTCATCTTTGGGAGCTGGTCGATCTTCAGGATGAGAACAAGGATGAACGATGCCGTTCATGTCGAGATACAGGTTATCAAACTCTTCGCCGTTCGGGTTTGGGCGAGTCGTATCGACAGGAATCGTGGAGCCATCTTCCATGGTAAGGGGCTGATCCTCAATTACCGGTGAGATAATCTTAGGATACCTGGAAGAAAGCCATCGGAAAGCCGCGGGAATACCCATCGTATCGATTCTGCGAAAGTCGACTCTTCGGAAATTTGTGGTGAGCTGGTTGCGCGAGCAGACTCCGGGTGAAGAGAGACAATGTGGTTACAAAACCTGGGACTCAGGGAATAAATGCCTCTCGCAGGACGTGTCGCATCAATGAGTTGAGGCGACAGCGCGTTAAGGCCAGGCGAATATGTTCCCCAGTTGTCGTTTGAAGGAAGACGAAAATTATGTGTAGGATGGAGGCTGTCGCTTTTCGAATCGCGACATGATTCTTTGACTGCTAGCTCGGACCCTGAGCCACACCGTTATGCAAATTAGTGGATATCTGTGGCTTCAGAGTGGGACCTCGAAATCCACTTATTGAATTGCATCTTAATGGGCAATTATGCAGCAATGGAGTTAGCATGCCTGCTCCCATCTTCTCCTGACAAGCTGGCCAGAATTAAGAAGCCAATACCTAGTGTCGACTAATTAGGATAGCTTCCTCAGTGATCTTCACCAACAGAGAAGACGTTATTAACAGTGGCCGGAAGGGCTCCATGCAACCTCTCGAATCCCTTTGAGCCATATGGCATTGAGGCGCCACAATCATGTTCTCTATTGCCAGCGCGCCGGCGAAACAGTCAGTTGGTGAGACCATCGACGTTCTAAGCGGTCGCCTCAGTTCAGCAACTTTGCTAGAAGACCGAAGAGCTGCAATTCTGGGTCTTCGTAGCTTCGCCAAAGACTATCCAGCTTCTGTAGCTTCGGGTGCCCTACGAAGTCTAATAGGGAGCCTAAGCAAAGATGGTGAAGATGTCGACACCGTCAAAGTGGTACTCGAGACGTTGTTAATGCTCTTCAACCCTAATGAAGATAGTCCCGAAGCTTCGGAGGAGATCGCCCTATGGTTGGCCGACGAGTTCACTCAACGTCAAGAGAACATTACGTTACTGCTCGATTTCCTCGAAACAAACGATATCTATTCCCGTCTATATTCTTTACAATTACTAGCCGCTATCCTTTCCGCACGTACAGAACGCACCGAGGAATGTATCTTCACTGCTCCCCTCGGTATACCGCGCCTGGTTTCCGTCCTCGATGACCAACGCGACGCTATACGCAACGAAGCTATCATTCTCCTGACCTACCTCACACCAACATCGATCGAAATCCAGAAACTGGTGGCTTTTGAGAATGCTTTTGAGAGATTGTTTGCCATCATCGAAGCCGATGGAGCTCTCGTAGAAGGAGGTCGCACTGTTGAGGACTGCCTGATCCTTTTGGCCAACCTCCTCCGGTCAAACAGCTCAAACCAGGCCCTGTTCCGGGAGTCGGGCTGCATGAACCGCTTGGCGGATTTATTAGGTCGAGTTCTGAAACCTCAAACTGATGGGTCTGAGATCGCTTCGTGGGCAGCAGCGCAACGAAATCGAAATGTTTATGCTTTCCTCGCCGTTATTCGTCTATTTGTTGTCAGGGGCTCCGCAGGTACCTCATTGAATCAAACAGCTATATGGAAGCATGGTCTTGCCTACCACATTCTACAACTGGCCTTCAGCCATGAAGCGCAAACGCAAATCAAGGCCGAGGTTCGATAATTTGATTGCTACCGGAAGGCCATTTTGTTGACATCATATAGGCTCTGATCACTTGTGGTGACGTGATTCGGCAAAATGCACCTCTTCAGGAGACATTTGCTCAGATGATGGTTTTGGCTCCTCTGGCTAAGACTGGCACGGCCGATGAACAAGCCAGCCAAGGCGAAAAGGTGTTCGTTATCGACGGCTTATTAGACCTGACATTGTGCCTGCAGGACCTCCAAGAATTCGATGTTCGTTTTGCGGCGGCTGAGTGCTTACAAGCTTATTTTTCACATCACCCAGCTGTCAGACTGCATTTTCTTGGCCGCGCCATTGAAGGACATCAATCTGGGGCCAACGAGTCTTCCAACGTTTTGACAGTTCTTCTGCAGCCTCCGGTTGAGTCCTCGGATCCATACAGGCAATGGTTCGCTGCTGTAATCACTTTCCATCTCTTGCATGAAAACTCGGAAGCCAAGTCAGAAGCCATGGGCTTGACCGAAGGTGATTCGGAAGACGGGGAAGAGGTTGTGACTGCCATCCAAACTCTTTCAGCTCATGTTACGTCGGGCCTTCGTAGAGGCGACGATACGCGGGTTTTGGTCGGTTATCTTATGCTACTCTTGGGCTGGCTTTTTGAGGATCTCGATGCAGTGAACGACTTTCTTGCCGAGGGAAGCAATGTTCAAAGCCTGATTCAAACTGTTTCACAGCCTCCAGCCATGGGCGGGGGCGAGATCGTTCAGGGATTGTGCACTATGTTGCTTGGTGTTGCTTACGAATTCTCAACAAAAGACTCACCAATCCCAAGAGCAACATTGCTCTCTATCTTGACGGCTCGCATAGATCGAGATGTATACCTAGACCGCCTATCAAAACTTCGCAGCCACCCTTGTATTCGTGATTTCGAGGTCTTGCCTCAAAAGCTGGACGCTTCGTCTCCGGGGCGACTCCCCGATGTCTTCTTTGACAGGGAATTTGTTGAGTTCTTCAAGGACAACTATAGCCGAATAGCACGTGCTATTGACAGAGAGCCCGGCATGGAGATCTCTGTCGTCACCAACGGTGTTCAGAAAGGTGTTTCGAGGGAACTTGTAGACTCTCTCAGGAGCCAGGTCGAGGAAAAGCAGAATACTGTGAACGAGATCCAGGAAAAGTTAGCAGTACTTCAGGGGCAGTTAGGACAGGAACAGGCGGATCATCGCAGATCAAAGGAAACCGCTGCTCTAGAAGTGCAACGGGTCAAAGCCGTGAATGAAGGGTTACAAAAGCATCATAGCGAAGAGCTGCGGTAAGTGCCACCATTATCAGCTTGTATTAACCCTACTGAAACGGCTACAGGAAGCTTCAGGGTCAATTGGCGTCCAAGGAGAATGATCAGCGTAAGCAGGTTGCTCAATTGCAATCTCAATATTCGATCAAGGAGAACGAGTATCAAAAGCAAATTGCGCAGCTGCGTTCACAGCAAACAGCACAAGAAAACGATCATCAGAAGCAGCTCGAACAAGTCCGGAAAGTGGCCGAGGCCGAAGCAGAGAAGATTAGACGGAGGACGGATGCTGAAGTGGCAGATCTCAAAGCGAATATCAGTCGTCTCGAAGTTGTTCTGATGAAGGTGCGTGCCTATTATCCCAGCCATTACGGTGTGTTTGAGTGTAGTCGGCTAACATTGG
Source organism: Fusarium acutatum (assembly GCA_012932015.1). NCBI lineage: Eukaryota > Fungi > Ascomycota > Sordariomycetes > Hypocreales > Nectriaceae > Fusarium > Fusarium acutatum. Next base: position 221,154 of record JAADJF010000137.1, on the reverse strand, counting down.
CTCAAACATAGTCCCAAAAGGAGTACAATGCACTACAGCTGCAACGCAAGAACGAGATAGATATGCAAAGAGAGAAATATGAGAAGGTGCTAGGGCACCTTCGTCAGGAATACGAAGACTTCAAGATCCAGTCTAAGGCTAAAGCAGATGAGAAACAGGCCAGGTTCAAAGAGGAACTGCAAAGCCTCTGCGACAGAAAAGATGCTGAGATAGACGCTTATCGACAGCAGAGTCAGGTGGACCTGGAGCAGCAGAAATTGAAGACCAAGGAAGCAGAGGAGAAGTGCCAGAGCATCGAGAAGCAGCTCAGCGGAGGAGACGCTGGAAAGAAGGACTTGGAGGCTAAGCTCAAGAAGGTATGTGATTATCAATCTGTCTTGATCGAAGATAGTCAAGAAACTCACATGTCTCACAGATGGAATCAGAACTGTCAGCTGCCAACAAAGCAAAGGACGCAGCCGAGAAGCAACTATCAGAATCGGAGGAGGCGGCAAAAGAGGAGGCTAGGAAGACTAGAGAGACGACTGAGAAGAGGCTACAGGAGTCAAATGAGGCTAGAGAGACCACTCAGTCCGAACTTGATGACCTCCTGATGGTATTTGGCGATTTGGAGGAAAAGGTGGCCAAATACAAGGCAAGTCAAGAAACGCGGCGCTCATATTTGCATATACTAACTGACTTGACTACAGGCTCGTCTCATTGAGCTTGGAGAAACCGTGTCAGACGGCGAGGACGATGATGGTGAGGAAGATGATGAAGATGACGACGACGACGACGATGAAGGAGAAGAAGATGACCAAGAGTCTGAGAATGACGATGACGAAAAGGAAGAGACGAAACAGAAGCCGAAAGCCAAAAAATAAAAAAGGTACATCAGCAAAGTCGTCAAACAGACAGACAGACAGAGATATATGCGATATACCTCCTTACAGACATATCATATATTAACAGCAAACACCTCGCGGATTGCATCTGGATGGTTACCTGGCCATGCGTTTGCAAAGCCTTTGCCTTTGACTTTCTACCTATCATGACCCAGAAAAAAATTCCCCAACAGGGCATAGCCTTCTCCAATCACCGTGATCCCACAAAATATTCTCCAAGCTAAGGTTAGGTTAGCTAACTCGGTGCAAACCAAGCCAAACCAAACCAATATTTAATACTGGCCACTCGAGTTCTTGATTCAACTTGGTTTGATCTGGCCTGGTCTTGCATTGCAGTGAAAAGGGGAAAATGTCTACTCACGAATCTATCTCTGATGAGGGCGAATGGCTCGACCTCGAGTCGGATGAGGAGTCAATCCCCATTACATCCTTCTTCAGCGCCCAGACTTTCCCTACTGTTGCCGCTATGCTCGAGGATAGCAGCAAGAACCATGGTTTCAGCTTTGCCGACTATGTCCAAAAGCTTCAGCTTGACTTTCACGGTGCTGTCAAGCTCGTCAACTTTGTTCGTGATAATGTAAAGAATGGCACACCACTGCCCAAGGAGATCTCTGCAAAAGACCTCGAAGACGAGAAGTACCTTCAGCCTGTTCTGGAGAACGATGCTCTTATCTTTTCTCTGGACGAAGTATTGGAGAACATTACCAACGACCAAGCAGCTGGATCCAACGATGGAAATCTCAAGGCCCGTAACAGGGAACTGGAGGAGGAGCTCGAGAAGCTCAGAGATCAATTTGCCAGCTACCGCTTGACGGTTCAGCAGACACTTGATAAGCGATGGGGCGATGATACCGAGACGGCTGCAACGGAGAAGAAGGATGACTCTGCCTACTACTTTGAGTCTTACGCTGCACATGGTACATCCCACCACTTGTCGATATCTTGATCTGTTTATATTGACTGTCTCCAGAAATTCACGAGACCATGCTAAAAGATACCGTACGAACTGATGCGTATCGTGACTTCATTTACAACAACAAGCACATCTTCAAGGACAAGGTCGTCCTCGATATCGGATGTGGCACTGGTAAGCCTAGTTATGATTTCGATCCTGATTCAATACTAAAGGTTTTGACCCAGGTATTTTGAGCATGTTTGCTGCAAAGGCTGGCGCTAAGCAAGTCATTGCTGTTGACAAGTCAGACATCATTGTCAAGGCTAGGGAGAATATTTTCCACAACGGTCTGTCCGATGTTATCACAACTCTCAAGGGCGCCATTGAGGATGTCAAGCTGCCTGTAGATCAGGTCGATATTATTGTCAGCGAGTGGATGGGCTACTGTCTTCTCTATGAGGCTATGCTTCCAAGTGTCTTGTATGCTCGAGACCGTTACCTGAAGCCTGATGGTATTCTCGCGCCCAGCTCTGCCACAATCTGGATTGCCCCAATCGCAGATCCCGAGTATGTTTCGGACCATATCTCTTTCTGGAGAGATGTCTACGGCTTTGATATGAAGACTATGCAAGAAGGTATCTACGAAGAGGCCCGTGTCGAGGCCATGCCACAAAGTTCTGTCTGTGGTGAACCCTACCCCTTCAAGGTGCTTGATCTCCATACCGTCAAGACCGAGGATCTTCAGTTCAGCGCCAAGTGGTCGTCGAAACTCACCCGTGAGGTCGAGAATGTTGACGGGTTCCTCATTTGGTTCGACAACTTCTTCACGACATCCAGAAGCGACCCAGTACCCCCTGCCGAGACAACACCAGAGACCTGGGACAAGAAAGACCAGGGAGGCGTTGCGTTCACTACCGGCCCTTCTGGCACTGTCACACACTGGAAGCAGGGCCTTCTTCTCGCTCCTCCAGAGGCGAAATCATCTGTCAAGTCGCCCCAGAATCTCTCCGGAGATATCGTTTTTGCGGCAGCTGATGACAATGTCCGAGCGCTGGTTCTCAGGGCTTCTTGGACCGATTCTGAGGGTGGTTCAAGGAAGCACTCATGGCAGCTGAAATAGACGCTTCTTTTATCAGGCTTGGACACGGCCAGCAAAGTCTGAGAAGATGGTGTCTCCGCGAGTCGAATACGGTACGCGATGCAGTCACAGATGAGGAACATTCAGGCCTTGCAGCAAGAGGTTTACAATGCTCAGGAAGCCCTCGCCAAGAATGAATCCCTAAAAGGGGTCAGGGTGGTTGCGATACGGAATGGACAAGATACATACCGAAGCAAGGATGATTAGAGGGGTCTGCGTCCGTCGCGCGATATGAGTCCAGTACCATGCAAACAGACCGCCAACGGTTCGAGCCAGCGTGAAAGACGGGACGTTATACATGCCTTGTCAGGTGTCAGCGATAGTATCTGCCTCGAGGTCACATATAGTCAACTTACCAACGGCGACAGCAATGCCGCCAGGAATCAGAGGTCGCCATCTCTTACCAATAGCGAGCGTTCTGGTGATAGTGGCAACTGCGAATAGAACCGCAGCTCCAATGGCCCATTCCTTGACACGATATGGTAGTCCAGAACCTGTGACAAGCCTTGCAGTGAATATCCAGACGTAGGCAGTTGGTACCTGGAAGAGATCACCAGGAATCGTATATACGCTGCATTTCAACTGTGTCAGCCAGGTCCTCTTTCAAGTGTGATATGGCGAAGTGATAGGTTACCCACCTCGTGTAGACACGGTAGATGAATGCACTCAGAACAGCACCGACGCTTGCTCCAATGACTTGACCCCAGAATTGGGCTTTCGGAGCTGCTCCCAGTAAGTGCCCAGTTTTCAGGTCCTGCATGAGATCGCCAGCTTGCAAAGCACCAGCTTCGGACTGGGGCGGTTAGAACATTTGCCTGAGTATGTAGGCATAGGAATCACTTACTACAGCACCAGCGATCAGGTTGATCAAGACACTGGACTTGTGAGTCTGAGGGATGATAAAGGCAAAGAATAGCTGCGCGAGTTTGCTAATGCCAGATACGGGGTTCAGATCCGTCTCACCCAGCGCCCTAACTCCCATGATGCTTAACACCAGAGCCATGAGAACAGCGATGGTGGTGGCATAGAGCGGTACAAGGTCACCAAAGACCAAATGAATAGTGAGGACGCACAGAGCTATCGAAGCAAGAAGGCCTATCGTTACCATGCGGGGCCCAATGCGCTGGGGGGGAGGAGCATCCTCCTCGTCGTCGTCTTGGACAGGGGCATATTCATCAGCTCCATAACGCCTCTGGGCATTCTCAGTCTCGCTACTCAAGAGTGGTGAATAGTCATAGCTATGGTTCTTCCACAAGCCAGAGACTCCATGTTCCTGTACTCTCTGGCGCAGGGAAGACATAATCCCAGTAACCTGTTGGCTGGCAAAGATTCCGCGGAGGGCAACGTAAGCAAGGCTGACAATTGCATCCGCCAGCATAATAGCCAACGAGATCCAAATGATCCATCCCTTGCTACCATGTTCCCAATCATCAACATCTCCAGGCGCCCACCCTCGAGATTTGGCCAGAGGACTGAGGATTCCCCAGCCAACTACAGCACCAAGAAGCATATGCAGCGTCGTTTCGGTCCCCATTATGATTCCCTGGCCGATATAAGCAAAGCTGGGGTTGAATGTCCAGAGCCATGTGTGAGCTGCGGCAGAACCAAAGATTGGCAAGTTGCGCAGTATGGGGAAAAAATATGTCGCCAAAGTATAAAGCCCAGAGCCGCCAAAACACAAAAGTAACAGTTTGATATTGGCTGCCCAGTCTCCTTTGTCCGACACGTCATCTCTGGCGTTCTGTTGATGCTCCTGGTCCCTAACAGCCCGGCCAACGGTGTCCGGTTGAAGAGGCTCGTCACGAGGAACGAGACTTGCAAAGCCGCCTTTAGCAGCAGCGTCAAGCTCGTCTTTGGTCGATTGGCGGCCTTGTCCGTGCAATACTGAGATCAGTACGGCCGTACTGAACCCACTGGGGAATTTGAGGCGCTCTCGGATGATGACTTGCTTGCGTCTGGTGGGTATCAGCAAGATTGAAGCAGAAAGACACGGATCATATAATGGCTTACAGGGGAACAGCAAAGACGACGCCAAAGTAGCAGAGTCCCAGAGACCAGATGATGAGCTGCCAGGTACTCAGATTGATCGGGCCTTGCTCATCTTGAGCCAAAAGATAGTTCAATGCCGGGATCTGCCTCGCTAGTCAGAACAATCTCTTGGTATAATATGAGTCTAGATGACATACAACACCAACAAAGCCGCATCCCAGTGGCATAATAGCCATGCCACAAGCTACACTCTGGAGCAATACGTTCTCAACAGGAGAAAATGGAAACCTTAGATGCGGTGCAAGGAGCCTGAAAATGCCAAAGCCCATGAGACTCGCAGGCATTGACATGATGGAAACCCATCCTGTCTGCAAGCCAAAGTACATATTGGAGAAGCAGATGATGGTGCCAACTGCGAGACCAGCTACAACGCCTCGCAGCGTGAAACTGCGTCCTGGGATCACACGTGTCGCCATTTCGTTTTGTTTTTTTGTTTTTTTTTTTTTGGCTGTGAGCAGCTAATGAATGACGATATTTGGTTCAGAGACGCGTTTGAGGGATGGTTGTGACGTTAAGTGAGATGAGACAGGTACCTTGGTTAGGTACCTAGTTAACTGTATTACCAAGCGAGCCAAACCCCACATTCCGATATCCGGGGAGACTTTCCGCTATCAACTTATCGATTAATTTAGGTACCTACCTTAAGATACGATCGCATCGACCTCATAAGATACAATTGAGTACTTAGTAAATAGGTGTCTTCGAAGTAGAGAAACTTTTATTGGCATTGAAGTATTAACTAGCTATACTTGCTATCGTGTTTGCAGTATAGCTCTACGAATCAACTCTTCCCAGCCTTGACTCCACTGCCTCCCCATGAAAAACCCATACATCATGAGCTTCAGCCCACTTACATGAAGCTCACTAGGTAAATACACACACATCGCCGCCTCTTCAATACTGCAACTCAACAACCCCATCAGAAGCCAAAACTGTCGAGCAGAGAGCCAGCATCTGGCTCTTCAAATGTCGTGGGTGGCGGTTTGACCGTCTTCTTGTTCTCCCGGTGAGAGTCGAATTTAAGGGTTGGTGAAGGCAAGTCGGCAACCACCAAAGAGCTTCTCCGGCGAAGCAGCTTCAGAGGGTTGACCTCTCCACCAAGGCCAGTTGCTCCAGGTGATTGTTGGAACTCCCAATTACGTACTATTTCACAGTCAGTAAATATGTGCTTGGTACTCGTATCGTAGTCTCGCACTCACCTATATCCAATCCCAAAAGATCGCATCCCATTCTGTCATATAGCTTGGCGCTGTGCAGCACAAACTCCCACTCAACTTTCGGTGTAATCTTAGATGCTCCTCTCAAAGTTTGCAGAGTCTGGTGACGTAGATGTGAGTAAAGGACAACCAACGCAGGGTCATCAGTCAAAAACAATCGAGACTTGATGTCTGGTGAACAAGGTGTTTCCAAGAGAGTATACACCGGTGTCTATATCAACATGTCAGCGATTCAGCTCGTATTCAGAACTTGACAGATCACAACGTACAATAAGCGCTCGTACGGCCACATCTTTACGGCCGAGCATCCAGAAGGCCCATGCAGCCAGCCAGCGGTTACCCTCCTGCGCTGCGAGTGGGAGCACTGTATCTTGAAGAAGGCGGCGCAAGACGGGGCCGTCATCGCCTTCATAGACGCGCGATATTGTGATGGCTAATTGCATGTCTTTCAGCTGATTCAGACAAACCTGAACAGCGTCGTGGAGGTGGTCCGCAAGAAGGAAGAATGCCGCAGCATACTCTGCTCACGATCAGCTTTTGTACCAGAAGGCTGCTACCTCAAGGATACCTTACCGAATCGCCGCCTACTAAGCAAGGCATAAGCATTCTTGAGTGCTGCCGATCTCCATTTAGGGTCTTCAAAGTTGTTTGCCAACAGGCGTTGAGTGGCTGCCTGCTCCTTGTTCCAGTTTGCCATTCTCCAAAGACCTTGGAGGACCGTCTTCTTCCGGAGCGCGAGGTAGTAAAGGCTGCAATCAACCGGGTTTTTGACCTCGTTCTTTGTGTACTCGTTTCTGGCAATCAGCTCGAATTGAGCTTTCTGGAAGATGTTAGCTACCGTAACAAGTTCGTCAGGTCCGAATGGTGTTTACCAGTGCAGTAGGATCAGTGAGCCACATGAACAGGCCACTTTCACGAGCATGTTCCCAAAGCATACTGCCATGGTTCTGCCGCGATACAAAGTCAACCAGGATATCTTGGCTGTTGGAGTGGAAAGCCCAGTTGATTTCACGCCATGAGAGGTGCATCTCGTTGGTTCGTCCTTTGCGGAGGGCATGTTGACGGAACAACAGCATAAATCGAGCACCATTCTCGTCCATCGATCGCCGATGTCTCTCAACAAGGGCAACGCATTCAATAATGTCAGCGAGCTGAATCTGTTCGTGTCCTGAGAGTTGGATGATATCGATCTTGACGAGCTTCTCGTTGATCGAGACCGCGGTCTGCTCCGTAAATACATCCTCGTCATCGGTCTCATCCGTGTTGCTTCCATTCAAATAGGCCCCAGAAGACTTGTCAACAGCTAAAGTATGACTTTGCTGAACAATTGAATTAGCACGGCCTGTTGTGCCCTAGGCATGATCGAATTGTCACTTACCTCGGGCATATAAAATTCGTTCAAGTCCATTCCCAGGTAGTCATCCAGCAATTCGCCGTTAATGTGGTATTTCAAGGTCTTATGCAAAGCCACCAAAATGCGCCTGACAAGGGTCGCCTTCCCTGAAAGGATGCATTGCATAAGAAACTGGGGATGAAAGACTGGTAAGGGGCCGTTGAATCTTTGAACGACCTGAAATAAGTCTAGTTTGCCATCTTTTCGCAGAGGAAGACGCAGATCCGTCTTCATGGACTCGGAGATTCCGACGTGCCTGTCCTGCACAAACATCTGGTTGCCGGCACCAATAACCAAGTGGCCATCGCCCAACCAAGTTGAGTCGCCAATTGGGTGAGGTGTGAGTTCTCGAATGCTGATCTCGCGAATTTGTGCCCATGCTGGGCCCTTGTTGAGATAATCAAATCGCATCTGAGAGAGGAGGATGATCCGGTAAGGGAAACCAACGGCGAGAATAGACTGGCCATCGGGTGTCGATGTCCAGTCAAGATCTTGGATCACCTGGTGTTCTTGAAAGTTATTCTCATATTCGAGACGAGCACCGCCAATGTCCCAAATTGTCAATTGCGATCTCGACGAATTCACCAGGGCAGCTTTCTTCAATGTACTGCCACTGACCAGTGCTGGCTCAGAAACTCCCGTCTCCGTGGTACACGTCGATAGCCATCCAACGCTTCGCTGTTCAGGGTCAACTCGTGCAGTCCAAAAGTCCACACGGCCCGTGTGTGTATAAGAAATGGCAACATCACGAGCGAATATATCGAGAAACCCCGAGACGATGGGCTGCGAACCAGCAGGATCAACTGGCAGCACATAGGCCAGACTCTTTATGTCCTTGATTTCAAAGCGACACAGTTCCTCAACATTGGCTTCGGTTGTTGTCTTTGGGTCGTCAAAGTAGCGAGGCAGTTGAACCTCCCACACGATACCGTGTCCTTCCGACGTTATCGTCGCAATATGAGCAACGGTATAGTTCTTGACATCTGATCGAGGCAGAATGATGAGGCACAGTGGCTTCCCTGACACCTCGTAGTCACACTGAGAGAGGGCAGTAGCTCGACTTGTCCTACAGTCCCAGAGCGAGAATGTGTCATGGCGAAGGAAAACCACAAAACGCCCCTTTCTCAGCACACATATGCGATGTATGTGACCCTTCTCGGGGATAACACTCCCTCGTGTCAAAGTCAGGCCCGAATTGTCCCGTGGGCTCAAAATATGCTTCCACACGATACTCTCACCGTCTCTGGTTCGAGAGACCACCGCTCGCCCGCTGAAATTTCGGACGATCTTGGTAATTGAAGTCGAATGTCCAGACCAGATTGTTTGAAGGGCGAGGCGTCGATCATTGGTCATAGGGTCAAAGAGATCGGCAACGCTTCCAGTAAATACGCCTATTCTTCCGTCGAATGCATGTAACATAAAGTGAACCTTGCCACTCTCCTTGTCGCAATACGTTTGTATCTCTGTGTGAGGCGTGTCTTGAACTGGAAGGAAGTTGCTGAAAAGCTCAAAATGGACATCCTTGACTTGAGCCACCTTGAATAGGGTTGGTGAATTCGCGGTACTACTGCCGACATTCTCGAGCGCCCATGCCGACATGATGCCCTTCCCATCAAGAGCTATACATATCTCTGGGTTCTTAGTCGCAACTGCTACTAGGTGATCTAGGGCAACGGGGTCGTCGGTGGTTGAGTCGTCAGACATTCGCGCCTGGACAGCTTGTTCTATAGAGGCTGTGAAGTCTCGCCCGTCAAGAACCAGAGCGAAGCGCATGTCCAAGCCCTCTGGGGTCTCTTGCGATGGCGCACAAAGATCCACCTGTCCCCATAGCTGCCAATGTTTCCCGTCGGGTGTGTCGGTAGGTGTCCAAACTCGTATGCATTTATCGAGACATGTGGTGTATAGAACATTGTCGGAGGCCTGCTCGACATGGAATGGCCTGCGCCATCTCACAGATGTTATAATATTCGGGTGTCGGAGGTATGTGAGATCAAATCGGACTTCGTCGGCACCAAAGTTGAGTCTCCTCCAGACCTTGATCAAGTGGTCATGATGGCTGGACGTGGCGATGTATCTCGAATCGTACGACAATAAGGCATATTTGGCGATGCTCGGCAGCTTCTTTTGCCAGAGACACCTCGGTTCGGTCTTGGTGTCGAAAAGGGACAGGTATTGTGTACCCAACAACAGCTCTGCGGAGCTACCCCAGGACAACGTACACGGCACGTCGTCGGGGTTCGGATAGGGAATGTCCAAGGTCGATTCGAGCGCCCACTAGTAGAGTCGTGAGCTGATTTTCCTAAGCATTTATCATGAAATCGGGAATTGGAACCTTCAAAGTGTCTTCACGCGACCCGAATGGCTTGTACACACGGACTTGGATTAATGTGCAAGTAGCGATCTTGCCTGTCGCTTCGTCGAATGCGATAGCTTCTAGCGGTTGTTCGCCTTCATCGTAAACGGTCTGTAGAATCCCGTGGGATCCTTCCAAGATCGCAAAGGCGCTGCCTGTGATGTATACCTATGCAACATCAGCTCATCAGCTGGGTTCAGAGCTCAGGAGGAGAGCTTGGTACTTACATTAATGTGTCGCGAGTCCCAGTAACCCGAGGCAAGCCCTTGGAGCCTCGAGCGTGGGTTGCCCGGCAAGACGGCCTTCATGCTATTAAGGAGAACAATTTGCGCGCATCTCCAAGGAATTGTGATGGCGCTACTACCCTATATTTAGGCGCAAAGGAGAGGAGCTTGAGATTTGACAGCTGAAGCTTTGGTGAGCTAAGTCGCCAGACTCAATCAATGCAATAAACGGGATTAGACCCCAGCGTGATAAGAGGTGACGTGACCCCCCAAGAGCGAACCCCCACACCCCGGCTCATGCACAAGAACCCATGACTATAATGCTATGCCACCCTAGACATCTTCAATTGCAGAAGCTACAGAAGCTAAATATAATTTGGTTCTTGGAAGAGTGTTGATGTTTTTCCTCGTCCATATTATACAATTAGAATTTTCGCGTATATTAACATCCATATACGTCATGGCTTAGAGCATCATGGCTCGACGTTCACAACACGGCACATTGCTCATCTACACTGCTAATAACGAAAAGACATCCAAATCTATCCGCATAGATATAATATTCACCTCGATCTACTCAAGCAAGTTCATGCCAAGTAACGAAATTTTCAAGATCAGCAAGTTTCATAAACTATTGCCTATCCAACGCCTTCGCTGATCGTCGCTATGCATTCACATATGACAATAACACTAACAGAAAGGGGTATCCTTTTATCAAACAAGTCATCCAACGTCAGAGAACACATCCAGATCATCCATAGCCAACCCAACTCTTGCAAACCGCCAAAGCCAGCTTCACATATGTTCCTCCCTGATGTATATACTAATAGCCATCCTGATCGACAGGGTTATTGGTTTGTACTCATACGGCCACTCAGCTGATCCCCTCTTGGCAATCCTGGTGGCCGAGATTGTGGTGTAGCCGATAGTGTTCTCGGTGATTGAATACGCACAGATCTTGTGGCCGGCGTAAATTTAGTAGTAGTGATCTGTCGCGGAAGTCCAAATCGCGTTGCAGATGGTCTCGCGCCCACAGATTTGCTGATGATGGCTGGGGAATTTGGCTCTGGCGAGGAAGGCAAAGGTCCAATCGTGCGCCCATTTGGAGGTCTGATCCCAAATGATCTCGCAGCTACTGGCCGCCGTGAGGGTTCAGGCCGGCCGGGCCCTGCTGTGCTTGCCAAATCCTGGTCAAACTCGGGGTCACGACCCTGGGTATCTCGCTCTAAATGCGATGGGACTGGTGCCATCGGTGTTGTTGATGGCAGACCTGAGAACTGGCCAGGTCCTCGCGAAGCAGGTCTCAAAGATGGCGAGGCTGGTAGCTCATCATCTTCATCGCCAACTAGCGAAAACGCCTCATCATTCTCGTCCGCCTCTCGAAGCGGAGCCATGGATCCTGGTGGCATCATAGTCGACATGGAGAATGGCTGCCCAGTCCATCTAGTCGGTGTCTCGAGCGGTGTACTGGAGTAATCAAAGCCCCTATCATTGCGACTGGCCAGTGACCGCCTCCCAGACAATGCTCGCCAACTTCCGCGTGGCCATGCAGCCGGCACAGATTGTGGCTGTGGGCGAGTTCCAGGAGCCATGGATCGAATTCTATCGTCCCGTTGACGCCAATATTGCAGTACGCGGTTACGCCTTTCGCGTTCGTGCTTCCTTTGAACCTCAATTGCTGTGTGACCCTGTCCACTTTGTTGTAGCGATGCAATTGACCAGGACTTCAGGGACTGCCGTTGATTGTCGGCTGCCCAAAGCTGCCAGGCATCTGTATCCCGCTGCTCAAGGTCGACGGTGTACACTTTCCAAGCTTCCAACCATCCCTCTGCATGCTGCAGTTTGGCTTCTTGCATGCGCCTTTGGTCAATGTCCGCTTGGCGTTTCCATGTATCAGTAATTAGGATAACCTTTTGGGTATCTTTATGGGTTCGCAACTCTTGTATCAAGTCGCTCCGTGCCCGATCCTCCGTCGCCAATACCCTCCATCGATCGATAGCAGCAAAGAAATTGCGTTTCTTTCGAGCAGAAGAGACTTGGGTATACCTAGCCATCAGATACCTCTTGACCTGCTGCTTGTCTTGATCCCTACGGCTCTTGATCGCTCGATCAAAGACTTGCAACAATTTAGTAGCTCCGAGATAGAGTTGAGCTCGATCTCCCAGACGTGACATTTGTGACGAATCGCGCTTAAATTGCCTGAAAGTCCTTATAATATTGGACTTTGCTTGCTCCTCATAATACTCTTCTGCTCTTCGGCCCATGTCCGCATCCTGTTCGGCGCATTGGAACCATCGGTCGAACACTCGCGTCACTTGAAGATACTCGCGCCTCCACTGGAATGCCTGGGCTCTTGCCCTCAAGTTCCACTCATCGAAAGCAAGGTTTGCCTTCTCGATCATCAATCGCTGGCGGTACCCGACCGCCCTTCGACTGACCTCAGCTTGGTCCCACCATTCTCGAAGATATGTGAAGGAGTGCTGGATATCTCCAATTCTCCTGGCAGTGTTATATAGTTGGCTTTCATTTTCTGACATGCCCTGCCATTTGTGAATGGCATCCACTTGGAGTCGCAAAGTCGCCTGGGTCTGTATTGCTTGAATGAGAGCCTTGTCATGAGAAGCCTGTGACAGCCATTTTGACATGGCTCGTGTCCTACTACGCGAGGCTGTCATTTGACGGCCGATGTGTTTAAGTCGGTGACAAGACCATATATCAAGGACTCGCTGGACTCTTCTCTGCTCGTAAGCCCGAGCAGCTTCAATCGCAGTGGCCTGTAGACTTTTCTCTTGGGCGACAATCCGTTGCCACTTCTTCACAACCACAGCTGCCTTCATGTGGTCGGTGGTAGGTTCACGGAGTGCAGGGGCTTGGCTCCATGATCGGAAATAGCGAAATCGTATCATATGTCGTCTTGCAACGGCATCTCGTTCAAGACGGCGTGCAGTGCGATCAGCCCAATGGTTGAAGACCTTGCTTGCGAGGTAGATCTCACGAGCTCTGGCGACCTGTTTGAGGAGCCTGCTCTGTTCTTTTTCCGAATCAATCTGCTGCACGGGTGTCAAAGGACCTTCTTCAGCGGGTTGTTCGTGTTGAGGTATTGTAATTCTAGTGCGCTCTTGGGTCACAGGATGATGAACAATTGTCCCTTCGTTATTAGTTACAGTGTTGGATCGAGCCGCTGTCGTTGGAGAATGGACTTCTAGTGGATTTTGGATCTGTGGATGTTGAGAGGGTTCTGCTTCAGGTTCGTCGAGTCCTTCAGGCTCTTCGAGCTCCTGGAGTTGCTGTGGGGGCTCCTCAACTGGGCTGTGAGGTAATTCATCATCATCGTCGTGACGCGATGGCTCGTCAAAGTGCTCCTCTTGCGGCGTATTCCCTTGGATTAGAGAAGTCGTAGATCGTATAGCATTACTTAGAACAGAAAGGGGCCGATGCATAAATGACTGAGCGGAAACTGGCCTTGTGTGTATATCTGTTGGGTCTTTGAGCGAAGTTTGAGTGTGTGGCTCGAGTTCATTGACGTGTGGAGACGTCGCTGTTTGATGCCCGGTCACTGGCGGTCGATATCCAAAAGGTTGAGCCTCAAAGTTCCTCACATCGGCTGAAGCTTCTTCGGGAATGCTCGGAAAAGAAGGAATTCGCTGTGCAGGCTGTGCTCGACGACTCGCAACCAGAGAGCGCCAGCGGTTCATGGCTGAAGAGACAACCGCCTTTCGCATTTCTTCATATGCACCCTCCTCCTCGTCGTCATCGTCGGTCTCGGAAAATTCCAATCCATCCTGGGGGTGAAGTTGCGATTCTGGCGGAGAGACTGATGGTGACGGTGACGGTGATGGTGAAGCTGGTGATTGCGGGACTGTCAGTCCAGTCGTGGCATGGCCGTTTTGTAAGCCTTTTTGTGGAGTTATTTGCTGGCGCGAGATGGCATGGCTCTGGCGACTCGATGACGATACTGCGGGAGATGTAGAGGCTGAAGTTCGCGGCGACGCAATAGTATTATCACCAAACTCTAAGACGATTCCCATTCGACTGAGGATAGCTTGGAACTTGTCGAGCAAGTTGCCATCGCCTCGCTCACCGCCAACGCGGAAGACGAAAGTCGACAAGTGGTGATCTGAATCGGGGTCAATTCCATAGGTCGGGAGCACGACGTCGTACGCCTTGAAGAGCGCAGCAGCAGGGAGAGGTTTCGGCTCAGGCGCTGAGTCGAGCAATTCCTGAGCAGCGACGACTACCGCGTGCAGCGCAGCGATGTCTAGGCGGGCCGGTCAGTTTCAGATCGAAGCAGCATCGCAAGAATGATACGGACCTTCGTTGGAGTAGTATGGGTCCTGGCTAGAGGGTGCCCGACTGGCATTGCTCGAGCGGCCATCATCAGACGGTGAGGCCGCTCTCTGCGCAGCCGGCGACATCGATGCTGCTGGTGAAGTCGCATTTGAGCCCTGGCGAGAGACGTCGGAGGACATGGACAGATAATTAATTATTGGCGAGCTGCCCACATCCGTCATTGACCCATAGTCAAGAAGTCGGTGTGTACCTAATGAAGCGTGAGCAGTTCTGTTCTGTTCTGCTGTCTGTCTGTTTATTTATTTAGTTAGTGGGTTGCACAAATACAGATTTGCCAACAGTCAAACGTCAGTTGACTTCGAGTATTGCGCTTCAGTAAATCGGATTATAAGAATGCAAGAATAGGTATCGACAAAGACGATGCTAGCGGCGCTTCAAGAATTGCACTACCGTAATTCGACGAGGGGGTCGTATCCAAACAAAGCGCAATCTGAGTTCCAACCCGACAGAAAACGCACGCGAATTTGCGCGGTCGCGATGCCAACAGCAACAGCTCGCTCGGACGTGTAAAGTGGGTGGCTGGTGCGCACACGCCTCATGGGGCTTGACAACCGTACTGTGTTATTCGATGATCCATCGACACTGTATGAGCAATACTATTTTCAGTACCACTGGCCATTCATTGTCTTCAATCATCTATCTCCATTTCTCACAAAGTCACCATGAACCAGCAAAGAACTCGTCCCATCCAAAAGTTTGCTAAAGCAGTCTCACAATGCTCTGTCGAGGTCTGAATTCTCTTGTCATACCTGCATCAAATCACTAAAATCTGGTAGGCTACGGCATATGGCAAGTGTATCGTTGCCGACTATAACGCTGTCCACAAGGATAAGTGTGCCAAAGAGTTTATGAGGCTCAAAGATTGTTATTTAGTATGTCCTCCTATCTATTCGTCTTTAACGCCAACAAGTCTGACAGTCACTTAAGGCTGCATTTAAGAAAACATGATGCACTTTTAATCGAGCCTTTTGTTTAATACTTTATCTCCTATATAAACTTCAATTTTATTTCCCAAAGATTTACAGCTTGAGTAATCTTAACAAAAATGTTGCCTGTTGGACCTCTTGCTCCTCCTCTGCAATAAGACCCTCAGTCTGTGGTGCTGCTCCAGTCTCTTCTAGTGGTCGGCGCAGGACCTTCTCAAACACTGGATTCTGGGACTTGAAGGCACTAGACAAGCCAATATCTTCAGGGTCTGCAATGACACGGTACTCCATCTTGATGTCGTCCGTTGGCACGAGACCTGCCTTCTTTCGAAGTCTCTGTACACGGTTGATGATCTCACGTCCTAGACCCTCAGCTGCCAGCTCAGGGTGAATCTCAGTGTCCAGAATGGTGAGCACATCGCTATCAGTGTTGATCTCCAAGTTCTTGGAAGACTCATCCTCCTTGATACCTCTGCGCACAACAAGATCGCCCTCTTCCAGACGAATACCGTCAACAAAGATTTCCTTGTCACGGACGTATCCCTGGACCTGCTCGCTGGTAAGGAGAGGCAGCCCCTTCTTTACGCGGGCCATATCCTTCTTGAGCTTCTTTCCGAGAACAGGCCAGTCGGCAGTGACGCTGTATTGGACGTTGTACTTGGCTTCGTCGCTCGAGAGCACGAGGTCTCTCACATTCAGCTCCTCGCTGATATACTTCTCAAGGGACTTGACATCCTCAAGATATTGAGGATCGGAGTGAATGACCACCAGTGTCTTGAGAGGCTGCTTGAGACCAATGGTACGGCGTTCACGCGATACACGAGCAAGTTCAATGACACGCTGCATGCGACCAACACGTCGCTCCACCTCCTCATCAAACAGCTCTTCGCGGACATCAGGGAATGGCAGGAAGTGCACGCTTCGGGGATCTTCGCTTTGGAGCTCCTTAGGAATGTGAGGTAGAAGCTTGAGGTAGATGTTGTCAGTAAGGAAGGGGGTGAAAGGTGCCAGTCCACGGCACAAAGTGAACAGCACCTCAAAAAGGGTGTTCAGGGCATGGAGGGTATCGTCGAGGCCGTTCTCTCCCTTGAGTCGCTTTCGGTTGAATCGAATGTACCAGTTTGTTGTGCTGTCAATGAGACCAAGGAGCCTGGGTACGACAGTGTACAAACGGTATGAGGCCATCTCCTTGTTCACGAACTGAAGAAGGCTTTGGCAAACTGCCAGAACCCAGCGGTCCATGACATTGGTGTTGCTTGACTCCAACTTAGGATCCCAAACGAAGTCCACGCCCTCTGCCTTCTTAAGCAGAGCAACTTGGCCCTCGAAGAACTTGTAGCTGTTCCACAGCGGCAAAAGGACCTTCTGGACGACCTCCTTGACGCCAGACTCCTTGAAGCGGAGGGGCTCGGCTCGCACGACAGGAGAGTTGATGAGGTAGAGTCGAAGAGCATCAGAACCGTATTTGGACATAACGATAGAAGGATCGGGATAGTTTTTGAGACGTTTCGACATCTTCTTGCCATCCTCTGCAAGCACAATACCGTTGACAACACAGTTCTGGAACGGCGACTTGCCAAAGAGGTGAGTTCCCAGCACTGTCAGCGTGTAGAACCATCCACGGGTTTGATCTAGACCCTCAGCGATGAAGTCTCCAGGGAACGACTGGTTAAACTTATCAACATTCTCGAAGGGGTAGTGTTGGCTGGCATAAGGCATGCTTCCAGACTCGAACCAGCAGTCAAACACTTCCTCGATACGCTTCAGTTGACCCTTGCCCATCTTGCTGGGAATAGTGATATGATCAACCTTGTCACGGTGAAGATCAGACAGATCGCCGTCATATCCACTCAGTTCACGAAGCTCTTGAACACTTCCAATGCACACTCTCTCCTCCAGATCATCGCTGACCCAAAGAGGGATGGGGGTACCCCAGTATCGGTTTCGGCTCACGTTCCAATCACGAGCGTTGGCAATCCAACTGGCGAATCGCTTCTCCTTGACAAATGATGGAACCCAGTGGGAACCCTCGATGTTCTTGAGCATGTCAGGGACGATGTTTGGAATGCGGATGAACCAAGAGGGAACGGCTCTGTAGATAAGGGGAGTATCGGAGCGAGGGCACATGGGGTACGAGTGCTTGAGCTGAGACTCGTTGGCGATGCGACCGGCGTTCTTGAGGTGCTTGATGATGTGCTTATCAGCCTCCTTCACATGCAGGCCCTTGAAATCGGAGACCCGGTCAGTGAAGTGACCGGTGTCGTTGACGGGGTCGGGAGGTGGTCGCTTCTCGGTTATGATACCTGCAGCTGCAGCAACATTGTAATCGTCCTCACCAAACGCCGGTGCCTGGTGGACGATACCCACACCACTGTCGTCTGTAACGTAGGTTGCGTTCAACACCCTGAAGGCAATGTCCTTGAACTCCTCGTAAAAGTAATCGAAAGGAGGGGTGTATTTCCATCCCAGCATATCCTTACCGAGAACTGTTCCAAGCTTCTTGAATTTAGCCTTCTTGGGATCCTTGTATAAGGTACCAAGGAGCTTCTCGAGAAGGATAAAGGTCTTTCCTGTCTTCTCATCCAGAATCTTGACATACTCGAAGTCAGGGTGAGCTGCGAGACCAAGATGCGATGGCAGTGTCCAAGGGGTGGTGGTCCAGGCAAGTAGGTTGACTTCAGGATCGTCGACAAGGGGAAATGTGACGACAACTGCAGGATCAGTGACATCTTGGTAGTTCTGGTTGGCCTCGAAATTGCTCAGGGCGGTGGTGAGAACAGTAGAGTAGGGCATAACTCGGTGTCCTTGGTAGACTTGGTCCTTGTCGAACAGTTGCTTGAAAACCCACCATTCAGACTCCATGAACTTGGGGTCCATGGTCTGAAGGAGCGCGGTTAGCTGTCTGGTTGGGGTTGTAGATAGAGTGTGAGTTTCTTTACCTTGTAATCGTTGTCGAAATCAATCCAACGTCCTAAACGCTCAATGGTGTGTCGCCATTCGCCGGCATATCGCATGACAATGGATCGACACTCCTCGTTGTACTTGGCGATACCGAGTTCCATGACGGCAGCCTTTCCAGAAATACCCAGCTTCTTGTCAATCTCATGCTCAATGGGCAGACCGTGTGTATCCCAGCCAAAACGTCGTTCGACGTGGTAGCCCTTCATGGACCAGTAACGAGGGATAACATCCTTGATCGTGGAAGCCAAAAGATGGCCGTAGTGAGGCAGACCGGTCGCAAAAGGAGGACCGTCATAGAAGGTATATCGAGGGCGTCCTTCGGACAGTTCAACCTGTCGCAGGAAGGCATCAATTTCCCGCCATCTTTGGATGATAGCCTCCTCTTCTTTCGGGAAGTCGATCGACATGATTGTGATGGTTCGCCTGTAGGAGGAGGGGTTAGTGGACAAGTTTTGAACGAGGTGATATGAGGGATCATAGAAGAGGCGTAGTCGAATTTAGGTAGGCAGCTAAGGGGAATGGACAAGAAAGAAATGCTTGACTCACCGGCGATGCCTTAAAAGTGTCACTACCTAGCCTTAGGTATCTGCGACAAACCGTTGATGGAGGGTCAAGTTTAAGAAAAAAGGCAGCTCGCTCACCTGCTCGCGATGGTGGGTGAGTCAAGCAAGAGCGACGGAACCGGAGGTGGGGTCAAATTTGTGCCCCGCGTCTACCTTCTTAGTTCCATGGAGGGGTTCAAGGGGGTCGATACCCATCATAGTCACAGCACTCTCTGTCCATGGTTGCTTATAAGCGTAAACAATGAATGTTAATAGTTCGAGTTAGAATTAATTTACATATAAACTACCTCGAATACTCTAACTACCTTGCTTTGAAAGATTGTCCTTGAGCAAAGAAGTATTTTCTGGTAGACCAGCATAACACTTACTAACCCATCAAGAGATGACATAAGACCGACACTGGCAAATAATGGATGTACGGCCTCAAATGGTACCAAGATCTACGAATCTTGGTAGCTTCTAGACCGATTTACAAAGCATCTGTAAGATTTGATGCAGTGCAACCAATTCCTCTCTTCAGCAACGGCACTAATCATAGGTCGGGTCTCATCGTGGATTGAGATTAGTGACTGTGTCACTCAAAAGCCAAGTTTACAGCGCTCCAGCACTAAAACGACCAGGGCCTGTTGGCGCGTGCGTGGTTGCTGCCCGCCAGACAAAGCAAAGCAAATAGGATTGAGCTTGATGAAGTGTTTGTTTATATTATTGCTTGGTATTGCCAACATCAACCCACTCTGACATGACTTTAGCATACATGTCGCCAGCGTCTGTATCTCATCCTTCCGCTTCGATTCATCGTAATTGAGGTGAATAGCCAGTCCCTGTCTTTCTCAAGGAAGCTAGCTACTCGTCGCTCTTCGGTTCTGAAACCAAAACACTATCGATAACAAACCTGACGTCGCAAGACTGTCAGTTGCATACCATAACCATTACCAGCAACTCACTTTACACAAACAACACTCTGAACCGTGATAGGTTCTTGTGTCGCTGTGATACCTTTGTATTCCTTCTTCGACAATCGCATTATAACCTCGAGCCATGTCGTTCCTGTTTGGAAGAGCCCGCACACGCACAGTTGCCGATCTCCCCAAGCAGGCCCGCGAGCATGTCTTGAAGCTCGAGGGACCACAGGGCCCTTCCAAGGTAGCAATCATGTCACCTCACCTCGATTCAAGGTCAAACACTGACACTGACTCTAAAAGGCCGAAGAACTTGCCCGAGTCTTGAGCCAGATGAAGACTATTCTGCAGGGAACTCCCGGTACGCTGCTTTGCCTTTCCCTAAGAACCCCTAACTGTATGGCTAAGACATCTTGCAAGAGGCCGATACCTCTCCAGAACAGATCTTACAGCTTGTGACTGGTCTCATCGATGAAGATCTCCTCCACCTCCTCGCCGTCAATCTCTTCCGCCTTCCATTCGAATCACGTAAAGATACCCAAGTCATATTCTCCTACGTCTTCCGCTTCCGCCCCGCCACCGCCGCCCCCAAAAGCGACCCTCTCGCGCTATCATACGTTGTCTGCAATCGACCCCAGGTCCTAGTTGAGCTATGTCGAGGATATGATCACAAGGAGAGCGCTACGCCAGCAGGTTCAGTTCTACGAGAGCTACTCAAGAATGAGGCCGCCGCGGCAATCATTCTATACGACGACGGAGACGAGCCAGGCTCGAGTTCCAAGGGTCTGAATGCCATTGACCGTGACCGACCCCAAAGTGGTAGAGGCGTGTTCTGGAGATTCTTCGATTGGGTTGATAAGAGCTCCTTCGAGGTGGCAGCAGATGCTTTCACCACTTTTCGAGTGAGATATTACGGTACCTGAATTACTTCCTTTTGCTGATACGTACTGTAGGAACTCCTGACACGCCACAAGGACCTTGTACCAAGATACTTGAACGCAAACTTTGAACTCTTCTTCGACAAGTACAACAACATCTTGGTGCAATCCAACAGTTATGTGACCAAGCGTCAGTCCATAAAGCTTCTCGGTGAGATCTTGCTTGATCGCTCCAACTATAACGTCATGACTGCCTATGTTGATCGCGGGGAGCATCTCAAGATATGCATGAACCTGCTACGCGATGATAGGAAAATGGTTCAATACGAGGGCTTCCACGTATTCAAGGTCTTTGTTGCAAACCCGCACAAGTCAATTGCCGTCCAGAAGATCCTCCTCATGAATCGCGATAAGCTTCTCACTTTCCTCTCTCACTTCCTCGAGGATCGGACAGATGACGAGCAGTTCATCGATGAGAGAGAATTTTTAATCAAGCAAATCCGCGGCATGCCCTCAGTTCCCGTTGCTCCTCAGCGGTAAACGTATTCATGCCGCATTGCCTACTTACTCTGGACAAACATGTTCTCACTATACCATTTTGCACTCGTGCGGCATTTTCAATGCTTTTCTTCCAACCGACAGCGATTCATGAGGCCAAGGGGCACAGTTCTCCATTCATCACAATGGCATAGAATGATATGCAGTTTTGTCTGTTTTTTTTTTTATCCCTACAGTACTTGTGTTGAATGTCCCTGGCGGTAGCATTGATTGCAACCAGGATATGCATATCGTTTCGCCGATCTTGGTTCATGATATTATTATACAAAAAGACGCCCCCAACGCCCCCTTGCTCCCCGCATGTGGCCAATTAAACATGATACAAACTCTATAACTTCAATTGGTTTATCAACAAATGCCGCCCTGGCGTGTTGACAGTTTTCAGGTGGATGCTCATCGTTGCTGCTTTGAGAGCAAGACGTTAACACTCTCTCGCGCATTTTGAGTAGCCCAGACGCTATCTTTTCCACCACGGCGCCACTCGTCACCCGATGCATGCTCTCCACCTCCTCTGGGCGCTTCTCCCATAATGACCTCGAGGTCTCTCTTCTGAGAACTTAGCCAGTTCTTGATGAAGTTGGTAGGGTCCTTGCCAAGAGACTGGAAGAAGGAATGCTTAGCCTTCGACACGGCGATCGCTTGAACCACCTTGGCGAGCTGGTCGTCAAGCCCCGTCACGTCCTTGAGCATTGCAATATACTGAGGGTTGTTGAGCATAGGCAAGAGAGTATCACGTAGGGGATCGTCCACAGGAACCTGGATGTCATAGATCGTAGGCTGGGGATCCTTGTGAAACTCCTGGTCAACTCGGATGGTGTATGGCAAGCGAATTGGCTCCAGAGGTCGCAGGTGTTGCTGGACATACTCGTTGAGCAAAGGGATGTGTCCGATGTCGCCCTGCCTTATAACCTGTGGGAATCATCAGAGCCAAGTCAATATCAACATAGGTATATGCATAAACCAACCTTCTTGAGAGGCTCATTGCACCGGAAATTGCGCTTCTCCTCATCTTCCTGTAGTCCAAGTAACTTGATGTACTCCCAGAGAGCCATGACGGCCTCTTGATGGGTAGCATCTTTCATATCGACCACTTCGGCAAGCTCAGGGGTCAGTTGGTATCTCTCGGGTGTCTCCTGACGGAACAGGTTGATGGTGATGTTTTGGCTTTCGTCTCCATTTCTCTTGAAAGTGAGTTCATCGAAATCAGCGGCTGCTGGAAGGTTGGCAGCGGGTTGGTTTCGGGCCGGAGCATCTGGCTTCTTCCATTCCACTGTCTGTTCGGCGCCTGTTCGGAATCGAGATCTGTCGAAATCGACTGTCAAAGACTTGAAGAAGTGCGAGAATCGGGGTTTCTCTGGTGCTTTGGACTTCTGTGCTGAATCATCTGTCTCCTTTCCTTCTTCTGTGGTTGACTCCTGTTTCTTGGGCTGCTCGGTCTCCTCGTCTTCATCGTCGAGTAGACGACCTTCAATCTTGACTCGGTACGACGCCTCCATGCTAGGGGTAAAGTCAAACGAATCAGAGTTCAGTCCATTACTCTGCCAGATTTGATCCTCGACCGTATTGGTGATCCAAACTCGCAATGTTTTGTATCTCTGAATCATGGGTTAGTCGGTTCCTCCCAAAAAACTTATTGTTGTCGAACACACCTTGGATCCACGGCTGGTATAGTCGACAATGTCTAGACGCTTTCGTGTAATAGTAGCATCAAGTCGACGCTCGACGTCTCGCAGTTCTTTGTACCGTTGAACACCGTCTGGATCAACAATGCTGTCCTCAACTCCATCGGGAATGTTTTTATCTGTAGGCTTTCGACTACGTCGCTTAGCTAGCTCGCTGGCGTGAGCCTGAACCTGTTGTTGCTGAGCAATCTGTGCCTGGGTAAGAGGAACCGAAGGGTGAGGCCCTGAGGACATCATGGGTCCTGAGAAGGCGTCCATGTTAGTAGATGATTGATGAACGTGGTCGGGTTGCGCAAAGGATGGGGGTTAGGTTTTAAACGTACCAATTCCACCACGTCGCTGGTTTGTCGCATGAGGCGAGCGTTGCGGAACCTGCTGCGCATAAGCGCGATATTGAGGCTGCATTTTACCGAGAAAAACGAAGTCTTGTGTTGGAGTTCGGTAGGCGTCGGCTGGTGGGATTACAGGTTGATCGTGTCGCGTCACATCGCATTGCTGCGTCGCGAGAAAACGGTAGCCGCCAGTCAGCACCTTAGCTAACTTTATTACTCATCCAGTCACGTGACCACTTTCACCTTCAACGATACCATACCTAGACTAGAACTCATTCATCCTTTTTGTGTGTACCTAGGTAACTGAATATGATTTATATCTAAGAAATGCTGATGTCTCTGAATGGCACTGGACATGATCCAGTCCCACAGCTCTAGAAAGGGCGATCTGGGCTTGATCAAAAACCGAATACCATCCCTGTCTTGATGGATTCGTTCTTCATATATCAGTAAAGCCTCAGAACAACGAGTGCCCAACTCTCGTCGCCCTGCTATAGTTCCTATCTATAGCCCCTACATTTCTGACTAGCCTTGCCTTTCGAATAGGATCTCAAGAAATACAGGGTGGCATCCATGACTGTCAAAACCGGCTGGAGTTGATCCAGTGCCACAGCTCTGAACCCGTCCTTGCTCACACCAAACACACCACCACTTCTCTTATCCCGAGCATACTTGAAGATACTGCACCTGCAGTCTTGACCTCAGCCTCCAGCATCTTTGCGGCTCTTTTCCCAAAACTCGACACGAGAACATATAGGATGCTCGAAAACAGTTTTCCGACAATGGCGTAAACCTCTCTGGTGGTCCGGATTGCGTTTCTCTAAATCGAGAAACCTTGCGTTTGGGAGCCCATCAAATAATCACCATTTGGCGGATATGGCCATCCTTCTTCCACAACGCTGAAAACAAAATGCACCCTAAAACAATGCATTGCCAGTCCGCTCAGATGAATAAAACTCCGCAATTAAGACGCCGCGCTCTCAATGCCATGAACGTACTGAATGTGATCGATGAGAGGCAAAAATGACAAATGTCTTCGACTGTAAGAATGTGAAACTCGTCGAGATCCGAGTTTGTTCGCACCATTTCTTCGTTCAGAACCCTTAGAATGCAGATCCTAGCCCGTTCCTCGATTGTCTCTTGCTGAATCGGTTGCGTTTTGGTGCGGGATCTTCATTGTTCCCCTGATTCTTACTCAGGTGGTTTCGTCCCTGTCGGTCACTGAGCCCGAAACCATCTGAATAGTTCCCTGGGCCCCCCAAAGTACTTGATGGACTTGAAACTTGAGAAGACATGTCCGCAAATCCACTATCCCCACCATAAGAGGTGGTCATGTTCTGAGACAGTGCCATGTCCCTTGCCCTCTCGAGACATTCAACCCAGTCAGCGGCAGCGGAGCCACCTTCTTGGGGTGTGGATGAGGACTTAGCCTCTTCAAATGTGTAGTGGTGGCCGCCCTGCGAGGAGATGTCAGTGTGCTGACCAGAAGACACAAACCCAATCAAAATTCACTTACGGTATTGACACACCACACCGTTTGACCTTTTGCGTCCACTTGGGTCTTCCAGGTGCAGTCTGAGCCAAGCAGAGACAACTCCTGCTTCGCTCTTTTCTCCTCTCCACCAGCCGGAGCAAGGACAATTCGGCCGCTAGATGTGATCATTACCAGGCGCTGACGCTTCTTAGTAGTGCTGCCGATAAAGAAACGAGACAACTTCTTATGTCCTTCTCCTGGTTCCTTTCCGTGGGGACTTGAAGGTAAAGGCGTCGAGACCACCATGAGATCACCCAACTTGAGAATGCGCTCGTTATTCTTAGTCAAAACGGGTGACCATTCAATGTCAAGCTGTGTCGGGGGAGGAAGTTCTGTTATTATCCTCGATGGTCGATTATTCCCATTGGAGGGGGTGGCTTGGGATTGCTGTGGAGGCCTGGTGTTAGACGAGGTAGAAAAGCCGTTGAGCTGAATAACTTGAGGTTCCTGGGGGGGTGGTATATATGGGCGGAGACGGGGTGCCTTGGTCCTCCAGAGTCCTTTTCCGAATGGATGTCCATCGAAGAATTCGTGGTTTTTAATGTGCTCGACCGTGAGACGTCTGGCTGGTTCGAGGACCAAGCACCGCTCCACGAGGTCTCTGGCTGCTGGTGGAAAGCCAGGGGGGAATTCGTATTCGAGATTTACAATCTTCTGAAATGTGAGATACTCACTGCCTCCCTTGAAAGGAGGTCGGCCAGCCAAAAGCTGGTACACAATGCAGCCGAAAGCCCACAAGTCGCTAGCCTTACAGGCGTTCTTGTGTGTGAGAAGCTCAGGGCTCACATATTCAGCGGTACCGACAAATGATGCTGCACGACTGTCATCATCCTTTCCAGGATCCGGCGCACCGCTGGTTGATGCGGCCGAAGGGTCTTCGCGTGGATCTTTGAGCAGTTTAGCAGTTCCAAAGTCCGTAATTTTGACGTGCATCTGGTCATCCAACAAAACGTTTTCGGGTTTCAGATCTCGGTGGATGACACCCCGAGAATGCATGTAGTCAATGGCGTCGAGAATTTGTGCACCATAGAACCTGGTGCATTCAACATCGAAGGTGCCTGTCTTCTTCAAGACACCCAAGAGCTCTCCGCCATTGCACAAATCGAGGACGTAGTAGAGCGATGTCTCGTCCTGAAATGTATAGTATAACCGGACAATTCCGGGGTGCTCAGTAAGTCGGTTTAGTGTGTTCTTCTCGATGTTGACATATTTGATCTTCTTCTCCTTGATGATATGTCTCTTTTCGAGTACCTTCACGGCGTATTCTTTGAGAGTTTGGCGATCTGTCGCCATGTAGACTGTACTATAGGAGCCCTCGCCAAGAACTCGCCCGAAGGAAAAGTCGCGGACGCCCTTTTTGACCTGGCGGACAACGGTACGTCCATTTGCATCAACCTCTCTGCGGACCCCGACGGCCGCTCCACGCTCCTGCCAGTCCTCTCTGCTGTTTGGGACCGGCGCGTCACCTGCGTAAGGCTGGTTCTGCTGTGGCCCGCCAGGACCAGATGCATAGCCAACCCCCATACCTCTTGAGCTCCTTCGAGGAGGCAATGGGCTGCCGCCAGACATTAAACCCGATACTGGTCGGCTTGAGTTGTTGAAGCGATGGGGGTCTCGTCGGCTGGACTCTCTCGCGGGATACGAGGAATTTGAGCCAGGTTCTGGCACACTGGACATGCCGTAAACGGAGGACCTCGACGGCTCCGTTTGAAGAGATGGCTGCGGATGATTTACGGAGGGGCTTGGATCGGAAGTAGGGTCGGAAGGTTGAGCGAATGGAGTAAGACGAGGATCGGTAAGTGAGGTTTCAACACCGGCATCTATAGGTTCGAGGCGGATTGCATCATAGGATGAGGGCGTGGTGGATGTGGTTGTCGGTTGAGGCGTAGAGGGGAGGGCGGATGTTGAAGTTGAAGCGGAGATTGAGTTATTCTGAGCAGTCGAGTCGGGCCTAGGAGGAGAAGTCGAAGATGAGTTAATAGCCTCAGCAGCATCATCAGGGTTGGCGATGCGCAGTCCGCCCAAAGCCTGAGAAAGGCTCAGGTCCCCATTCATGGTGGGCGATGGAGGAGCCTGGGGCAGATGCTCAGGGGAAGTGGGCAGGCTCAAGCTCGACTCGCACTGGGAGGAGAAACGCGAGTCGTGAGCAAGGGACGGTCGGCCACTGGCGGCGGCTTGGACCGTGGAGCATCACCGATGGATGTTGAGCAGAGCTGTCCAGGAGAGGAATCGACGGGTAAGGTAGATGGGGAAATGCGAGCGAGGTCGGTTTGTGAGGTTAGCAATAATAAATTAAATCCCGGGTATTGTTGCGTAGCCTTGCGTTTCGTTGCGTTGCGTTAGGTTGCGTTGCGCTGGTGGTGGTTGCAGTGGTAGTGCTGTAACGAAACTGATAAAGTTTAGGCCCGTCCGTCAGCCAACAGCACCTAGTAAAAGAGAGGTACGAAGCCCCAGTCTAGATTACGAGAGTCCAAAGAAGCGAGAGACGCCTTAGGCCGCCGCCAACCTTGTCTTTAAACCCAGATATAACACCTTACCTTAGGTACTTAGGTAGGGGCTTTGTTTGCTGGGATGATGCACAGTTAAAAGGAGAGACTGGGAGCCCCCAGTGTTTTTTGCAAGGTGCCTTACCTTGTCCTGTCTGATATTTTGGTGAGAGGAGCACCAGCCACCAATATCTGTCCTGAGCCAATCTCCAATTCACTAACGTACTAGATGTACTCAGTCAGGTATAGAGTGTGAGGTATAGCTGGCAAACTCGAATATTGATCCGCGAGCACGGTCTGCGAGATCTCCTGGTCACTGTTGCAAAATTGCTGGTCCGTAGTCTAGGCAAAATACTGGCTTGGATACTTTTATGCCAAGGATAACGACTTAAATATTGCATATCACGGATCTGGTTCAGTTTAAATACCTACCTACTTATCTACCTGACGAGGTGGTTTGGGTACAGAAGCCGCACTTGTCCCTGTCTATCATGGCGCTAAAAATATCTACCTACCTTACCTATTCAACATGATGAACGAGCACAGCAAATTGCTAATGAGGGCATTTCATCTAACCCAGACATGGAAACGACGATATCCGGGATCTAGTCTATGGCTCGGTGCTGTTCAACAATCACGATGCCCAAAAATAGAATTGATGTAGTAGGTACGTGCGGATGCCATTCTGTCCGTGCTCTTGGGACTCAGTCTGTTTCAAGACATTTTAGTTAAGGTAGTAGAGGTAATTAATCAAGACTTTTGAGGTCGTGAAGCGGTGATGCAACAATATTGCACAGGACATTTACTATCACAATTTATATAACAATAAACGCATTCATGTTGTGTTTATTATCATAGAATATCAAACACCATACTGCTTTCCATTTCCATACAGTAATTATTAGGTATCTCCCCTCAAGCTGAGAAGCACCATTGATTACACGTGTTGATCAGATGCACAATCATGACAACGTCATTGCTGAAATATAGGATTCACTGCAATTGCGGATATCATATCGTACGAAACATGGGGATCTTTCTTGCGTGCATATCGATACCATTGCCACGACTTGGTTCTTCCAGCGCGGCGCAGCACCTCGTATCAGCCAGAAACCACGTAAATTCCAAGATATATCTGGAAATCGAGTATCTCGTGATGGACCGCCGCGTAATAGAGACGCCATGTCGAACTACCTATACTGCTGGATAGTGGGAATTGTTCCTAATCAGCAACATACTGAGGTATCAAGGACGTTATCCACCATATCTCATTATCTCTTGCTGGGGCTGTGTATGTACTGTCGTAAGTGTGGTGTCGTCAGCCTCCCATCGAATCATGGAAGCACCAAAAAACAAGGCATTGAGAGAATGAGAAACTACGAAGCCATAACTTATGATAAAAACCAGAGAACACTGTTGAATTTCACCGCATAAGCAGACATCAATAAACCACCTCATTACATTGGATGTTGAAATGAACATGAAACCTATACAATTAGGTATGTGTCAGCTAGAGTGGGCCGGTCAGTCACACGGGGATACGGTCAACTAGGTCAAATTGGAAGGTTATAAACAGATAAGTTGAAAGGTCTAAGTAGGTCTATGGAATCCGGGTCAGAATTTATATGTGAAATGCAGTCATTCACCCAGGTTGCTGCCTATCCTGCCTAACTGGCTTGTTTGCCCTCATCTTGGTGTTTGTCCTGATGATTGACAATCACGTGGCCTGTTTGCGGGCCTAATCTCACAGTATGTATGTCTTACCCTAGAGCTCAGGAGCTATATGGAAGTTCCTGCTCTTGTTCTAAGTTTTTCAGTACCCAGACTGAACAATTCTGTCTATGGGAAGCTGCGTCTTGAAAGATGTTGGAAATAAATACATACACAAGCTATTACGATGTTGTTTATTCATGTTTCTGCAACCATGCATATGGCGCTTCATTGTGAAAGCCTAGAGTGAAATTGGCCCATCGCCCTACAAGATGCTCCGACTTCAACCTACGACGATCAAGATAGCCACACGCGATATTAGCGACGCTGAGCGTCGAAGCCGCTACAGGAAGCACCTACTTGGTCGCCAGAAGCTCGACAAAAGATGCGATGATCTCATCCAGTATGATCAAGAAGCTGTGCTTGAAGATGCCCTCAACACCAGGATCGTAACACCAACCACTTACTCTAGCATTGGACAAGACACGCCAGGTTCAGATGGTAGAAACGAGTCGGACGGTGAAGAGGAAATAGGATCATCAGTTCCTCTGCTAGACTACGGTACCATCAGTTCCGAGGAGACCACCTACGTGGACGTTGATCACGGCATCAACTGCCTGCATCGACAACCAGATCAACATCGACTTCCTTTCCGCCCGCGGCAAAGCTTGGGTAAGCCAACAGACCAGAAATGGTGAGATTTGATCGGAAATGAGGCAGATACTGATCAGTTTGAAGATGACCATGAAGATGCGGATACCGCGCCCGTCCACACGCAACCCTACGTCAATGGTAGGGATGGCTCCGTGACGGACGAGGACGAACGCGATACGATAGAGCAACTTTTGGTAGCAACTGTGAGGGACACTTCCCCGACCGAACTCCTGTCCCTATCATTGATATGTATCCATGAAAGCCCCCTTGAATTGCGTTGATTGCGGCGAAATGAAAGATAAGTACGCATAGGCTAATGGGTATTTAGCTGGACGGATCAACGTATGAAACGGAAGAAGTCAACGACGACCTCTCGCAGAGCTCGGGAGAACTTATAGACCCCCCCGAAGATGCTGGTGAGCTTTCAATCTCACCGGCTGACGAACGGTTGGAGCCTACGACACCCCGAAGACATTTTCCTGTGTACAGTGATCGCCTGCCCCTTGAAGAACAACCCCAAACTCCAAGACAGCTTCCAGAAGCTCGCCATCAAAGCAGGTTTGATGGAGCTTACACGGCGCCAGTTCAAGGACCACGAGTGAGAGTCGAAATTGACGATGCATCGGTGACAGTAAGGAGAGGGCGTGCTGGACGCAATACTAGCCCAGTAGGGTTGAGAACACCAGGGTTTCAGGGTTTGTACGGAGGCAGTGAGAACGCCGACGATGTGTGATGTGATTTGCCGACAGACATCTGTGGTGATGTCAGGTGGTCCATAATCATCGGCAAATGCAAGGAGTACGAGGATCAGTCTTGCTAATACAAGATAAACGGAGCATAATATTACGGTGGACTGCTGGTTTTGCTGATCAAGCAGGGAGTTGACTGAAGTTATTGTCTAGACACCTTCCTTACCTTACCTTGCGTTAGTTTATTACTGAATCAGGATAATGAACTGTTCAGTTCGTTGCCATTACGATGTCAATTAAAGGAGCATTCCTCCCTTGGGTCTTGCTTCTCCATAAGTGAGTGATGGAAGATCGGTGATAGTTCCTTTGTGATCCGTTTGGGACAACGGGCGCGGACATGGATCCGTCCTTACAAACTCGGGCAGGTTCAAATTTTCAGTTGGTCCGGCTCCGGGGGGCTCCAGATCCAGCCATTCGCGGCAACGAAAATTCCAGTCGAGAAGAGTTTTTTGTCAGACTGGATGTGCCTGGCTTAGCTGTGGCCACCTCAGGCACCAGGAGAGGCAGAAAGGCACTGGGACTAGACACCGGGGATTCTATTTGATCCACTCATTTCACTCCGGTAGGTTTCTCCCTGCGCAAGGAACGTACCGCTTGGATACAGGCTCGGAACTACAAACTTCCAATGCCAATGATCCATTAGAAGAGAAGATCAGGGCAGAAACAAAAACTGACTCGGGCTGGGCGGAAGCCCGGGTGGATCTCTTTGGCGTCTCATCGGAAAAAGATTGGTCAATGTCTAGGTGCGGATCAGAAGTAAAAAAACTTGGCTGAGATGGGGGCTCGGCTCTGAGGTCTGATTGCTGAGCGACTGCTCAGGGTGGCACGGGGCAACTAGAGTCAAGTCAAAACGTTGTCCATCCAACCAGGTAAAGGCTCAAGACATGCTAAAAGACCCGCCCAGACGCCATGCCCCTTACGGCAGCGAGACCCCTAACAATTACGCAACCCAGAAGGGGTCAAGCGCGAATTAGAGCTGACCCTTAGACAGTACGTACTCT
Organism: Fusarium acutatum; assembly: GCA_012932015.1. Classification (NCBI taxonomy): domain Eukaryota; kingdom Fungi; phylum Ascomycota; class Sordariomycetes; order Hypocreales; family Nectriaceae; genus Fusarium; species Fusarium acutatum. The sequence goes on along the minus strand of JAADJF010000137.1, from coordinate 189,718 downwards.
GTACCTGACGCTGTGAGGTGCCTTAGCTTCAAGCTAGACCACTTTTAGGGCCGGGAGGTTTGCGATAAGCTGATGGCGTGCATACCGTGTACGCACTGCCTTGCACGGGCCCCAGCTGCAGCTTGCCGAATCCGATACAAGCTACTGGTACTGTTCCTGGGTTATTTCGGACGTACGGGTATCTTCTCAGAGTACCTGTACGCGGCGTTCGCCGTTCGCGAGACCAATTCACAGTGTCAACTCCAGTAGCTGTTAGAGATCGGAGTGAGGCTGCATGGGTTGGGTGGGTGCGTTAAAGAGCAAGAGAGCACCTCAACCTGGGGTAAAGAACCACTCGCACTTCACGCCCCTTCTTCGTCTCTACTGTACTGTACCTATCCTACTCACAGGTTCTTTCCATTTTAGCAGTCCTCCCCTCGCATTCTTTCACAGCTTTTAATCCTCCGTCTTCCTCCCATCGATTTCCTCCTCTTCTTCCTCTCTTCACATATTCCATCCATCTCAGGACATAGCAACTCAAAAGTCATTCCCATCACGACTTGTCTTAAACCACATCCACTTACTACCTACCTTGTTATCCACCCTCTCATCCTCACCTTCGCGTACCTTGCCCTCGTGCCTCGTCCTGGCCGCATCCATCGCGTTCTTCTGCTGCTCCTCTCTATCTCATTGTCACTCATCAGGCTCCATCTCGCCGACGTCATCCTCACCTCTTCTCTTGAGCGAACTCATCATCACCGCGTGTCTCGGAGACTATACGCTATAGATGGTTTGTGACAACACTGACTACTAACTTTGCAAACATTCCCAGTTTCCCATCACAGATCAGAACAGGACAGAACAGAATACTCTTTTCAAAATGTCGTACTTCAGCTCTCAGTTCTCTTCCTCTCCCGTCCTTACCATATCTCCCCAACATGCCCACCAGTCTTTGGGTATGGCAAGCTTCGGACACCACACACCAACCCGATTTGCACCTCTGCCAAGCCAGTTTGCTGCTCAGCCTGTTCGACCTTCTGCAGCTGGCAGAAAGCGTTCCCGGGACGAGGCCTCTGAAAACCTTGAGCCTGACATGAAGTCCCTGCCCGTTGAAGAGCCCGAAGAGGAATGGATCTACGGCCCTGGCATGACCCTCATCAAGAAGAGCACTCGCTACGTCACAGACGCCAGCAGTCAATCCGGCACCTGGGTTGAGGAGAAGAAGGCTGCTGAAGAGGCCGCCATCAAGGAGGCGCGCTCTCTGATCAGAAATCCCAAGCTGCAGCGCGTATCGCCCACTCTATCCAGCGCATCTGCAGCCAGCACTTCTCCCCTCCAGTCCGAAGTCAAGCCTGATATTGAGGGTCCCATTGTCGATAACTTCACTCTGCACCTCGGCATCGGCTGGCGAAGAATCAGTGAAGAAGAGCATATCCAAGCCGCTGCTCGTGGTTGGGCTCGCTACATAGAGAACCACTTCCCTGTTTCCAAAGCTCGAATCCTTCTTGAAAGCAACGGTCTCCAGTCGTATCTGGTGGAGACCAACGAGGGTTTCTTTCTATTTGCCGAGAACCTCCGACAAGGCCAACTTGTCAGCCAGAACGCCGAGGGCGCACTCCGAAATCTTCAATGCTCTCCTCCTATCTTTGACGGAATGGAGGTTCTTTCAGCAGCCGAATCACCGCGACCAACCAACGCCGTCCCTGATATGGACATGAGAATGGACTAGAGAAACCTCGTCCGGGAACATTTCAAAATTTCTTTTTGATGCATCTTGTATCTGCTATTTACGGAGTTACGTGTTTGCCATGCTTATGGACTGGGAATGGGAAGGGAAAGGAGCCTTGGGATGAACGGGAAAGAAAGGCTACTGAGAGCGAATGCCATAGACCGGATAGTCATGGCTTGATATCATTTGATTGAAATTTACACCATTGAACGACAACTTGGTCTTGAATGTGCCTCTGCTGTGGATTGTGTTAAGTGTTGAACATTTCTGTGGCTTTGTGCAAATTGTGCAGTTGTGTTTGTGGCACAGTTGGAGAAAAACTCCCGCTAATAGATGCGCGTTTGTTCAGGGCGTTATTTTCGCGAGCAAGGCAATACGACGCGACACCCTTGGCCTGGCCTGATCTGGCCTGACTCGGGCTCGGGCTATCGTATGGAACCTTGCATTTACATTATGTACACACGCAGTAAGCAAGCATCATGGGCGTCAAGGATTGGAAAGGGCCGCTGTGAAACCAAGAATCCAATTAAAGAGAGATGGGTTCTGGGTTTCCTCGTATCGCACGATGCATTGAATACATGGCATTGTGCCTGAGATGCTGGAAGCACCGCTAATGCAACACAAACAAGACTCATCCAACAAATGACGGCCAATGCAGTTCATGAAATGGCTTGAATAGTCCCTTCATGAGCTGCAACAGAGCCAATGTCTTGCCTTGGACCTGCAGCTCTTCTCATGCGGCTCAGGCTAATCCATTGGCTATTCAGATATGAAAAGCGACAATGCTGCTCTATTATGTGGCGCATCGAATGCATTGACTTTCATGGTGGCCAAACACTTGAGATTTCAATGAAAACACAATAGTTGGTGCACTTATCATGATAGATTAGTAGGTAGACTATCCAGCTGTATGTACCACGTTTCGATCGATAAAATAACTGAAATAGACTGAAGCGTGGCCAATCTTCACCTATAAGGCTCTCATGCATACAAGCATGACCCTGCCGTATGTGGTTGTAAACCTACGCTATGATGTACTGTAAATGTAGATGGATGGCTCTTAATAAACTTTTCTGCACGGTATCTTTTGACTTTTCCTGAAATCAACCATTTGAATTGCCTAGGTACCTTGCCTATCTGCCTCTTGAGGACTGAGTCGAGAGCTCGTTCAGAGCGGGGGCTTGTTGACTCCCTGTCTCTTGAACTGGTCCTCCTAGCATGAGACACCATTTAGAAGGACAGACGAATCATACTGTTGAGCTTGATAGGGTATATATATCATATCCATTTCACTGCTGCCTTTTCCCTTCTTCATGTCGTTTAAATGGAAGCCTGCCTTGGCTTGACTGGACTGGACTGGACTGGCTCAGGGGAAGCATGTCCCCAACCTCCTCCGTTGAGCTTGGCCGAGGTATCTACCTTTAGAGTCCAGATAAGACCCAGGCACCGGAGTACCTTGTTATCGCAGGGACGCCCGTATTATCTCAGGTATCTTAGCCTGTTCAACTATCGTCTAGGTAGCTCAAATACATCAATTGTCGAGTTACACTAACTCTCGGAACCTTTTGACGACCCATCCGTCATCCAGTTGCGTACGTACGTACCTAGGTTCAGGAAGAAGGTAACTTCCATCTCGACCTCAACATCATCCATCACTTCCAGTGGGCGTTGCATCCCCAATAAAGTATATTCTCTCCTCTTGTCGGCAGATTCAGGTCAAAGCTATACAACCGTCATATCTTCTTTTCTCTTTGGCGGCTGTAGTAGGTCCCAAACTGAGAGCAGCTCCATCTAATTGATTGATTGATCATTATCCACCGCATCCATCAACCACATCGCATCGCATCGTAGCGCATCGCAGTCACCAACCATGTCGAGCGCCAATCAACTCTTCCTGCTCGCCGATCACATTAAGCTCTCGCTGTTGGAGCGCCAACGGGCCAAGAATCTCAATCTTGAAGGTGACTCGCAAGATGGTCACATCTCACGATCTTTTGACCAGTTCCGCGACGGTCTGGCCAATCTCCGCGATGAGGAGCAGCGCTTGACCTTTGCCGGCGAAACAGAGTAGGTCCTTCTCTCAAGGTACTAGACACCATATTCAATGCTAATATTGTTCCCCAGCGCCGCTACAAGCCTCACAGAATCCATCACAGCGCTCCAGAAGCAACTAGACGACCTTACAACCCAATTCCAAGGCCAACCAAACTCCAAAACCGCTGAAACCCTCACTCACCCCAACTCGGAAGAGCTCGCCGACGACTTTGAGCACGCAACATCAACATCTCCAGTCTCGAGGAAGCCAAAGACTGTTCGCTTCAGCGACACTCCTTCTTCGCCGTCCGCCGAGCTCTTTGGCCGCTACCGCGATGATCCCTCTGATAGCGCCGGCTACCGAGACGAGGCACAGGGCATGGACAACCAGCAGATTCACCAGTACCACGCCCAGATCCTAGAGCAACAAGATGAGCAGCTTGATCGCCTGGGCGAGTCTATTGGACGCCAGCGCGAGCTTAGCATGCAAATCGGCGACGAGCTCGATAGCCACGTTGCTATGCTCGATGAGGTTGAGGCTGTTACCGATCGTCACCAGAGCCGACTGGATCGCGCGAGTAGAATGCTCGGAAAGGTTGCTCGAGGCGCAAGCGAGAACAAGCAAATGACCACCATCGTGGTTCTCATAATCATTCTTGTCTTGCTCATTGCTATCCTGAAATAAGCTAGACCATACTTGTTTCTTCTCTTCTTTCCATCCGTCTCAAAAAGAAACAGCGGGCTTAGCGCATTGGTTGGAGTTCTCGGAGTCGTTTGCTTGGGCGTTATTGTGGCATCTACCTACCTTAGATTTTGTTCCTTTGCTTCAGCACAACAGTGGACAGTTGGCTTTTTCGGCGACTCACTTCCTGTAAATACGCAGCAATACTTGACCAAGTTTAACAGAATAGAGACCGGTCTAGGTTCCTCGTCTTATCATATTATCATTCTCAGAGTAAAAGCTACCTACCAATCCTGAACATAACTTGCAGTCTAGACAATTCTCCTCAGGTAGAGATTCTCTCAGACACGGAAAGAAGAAAGAAAGAAAGAAAGAAGTTCATCGGATTACGTCTCCTTCTTTGTCAATGCCTTCAAGCCCCTCCAGGATATCGCTTCCTGCTAGAATGCCCGTGGCGCCCACGGTCACGCCTCGTTCTCGCGACCATACTTCATGAAACTTTATGCTCTTGTCACTCGATGCAACAATAATGCACCCTTCCTTGCCTCCTGCTGGTGCGGTTGGGTCATCAGAGGTCGGTCCTCGAGGGTATGAAATGGCATACAAGGCCCGCAGGTCGTCCTCCCAAGGAATTGCTGCAACCTGTTTGCACTCCGGCCAGCTGAAAACGCTCACACGATAGGGGTGTTCCGGTGAAGCGTACCCGAATGTGGCCGCAATCTCTCTGCGCGTTGTGTTCCAGATGAGTGAGGTTACCTGGGCTGACACTGATATCGTTGCGAGAGCTGCTCCGGATGGCGTATGGAAGAAGTGGATGCACTTGTCGTTAGAGCCACCTCCTGTTGCCACCAACTCTCGCCTCCAGGGGCAAAATGCAATGGCTTTTACAGCAGCATCGTGGTTCCAATGATGCTTCGCGATAGCAGGGCCAAGATACCGAACGGTGTCAGTTCCAGTCGGAACTGACTGTAGCTGTGCCCTGAACGCCCTCACGGGCATGTCCTCGTGCCCGTTGACGCTCAACAGCCGTGTAACTCTTGTCTCAATGCCACCATACGCGATGCCCGCCTCTATACGCCCTCGGTAACCATTTACCCCAGTGGCTTGCTCAGTTTGCCGTCCAGAGACTTGATCAGCATCGAAAAGACAGCAGAGATTGTCGTTTCCACCCGAAGCGAATAGCCGACCATCATATGACCATGCAAGACCGCATACTTGCTGACAGTGAATATTGCTGATCTTGGCTACCAACGATACTGCACCGGGCCAAGTGTCCCGCGTGACTTCCCAGCCTATCGGCCATTCCACAACGTAGTAGTAGATATTGCCCATCTCATCCCCAACTACCAAGTCCTCCGTCAGAACTTCGACCCCTAGATTCATGGGGTTTTTGGAAAGTCGCAAAGTACAAACTGGGCGCCAGCTCACACAGGAGATGGGAAAGGCCTGGCGAATCTCGAATCGTGGTAGTGTGTCAAAGAGAGATTGGAAAAGCACACTCCCGTTGGAGTGCCCAATCCCAAGCACAGCTTTGCCTCCAGGAGTTGATGAGAAAGCAACCGACGTCAACTAGGCATCGGAGTGTGTTCCATGGATCAGCTGCACGCCCCGAAACTCAGACCAGGCATAAAGAAGGCTCCCCAGACAAACAACAAGAGTTTGTGCGGTGTATGAGTACGCCAGTGGTGAACAGTAGAAGTCATCCTTTAGATTCGGGGCATCCAGTACTCTGAAGACCATTAGCTCAGATTCTTTGAATACTCAGGCTTACCAACCTGAATGGAGCAGCCGGCAGAAGGCGCCGCTTTGCTGGCCTAAGAGGAACTGTTTATGGTCAACTATGATTTTATTAGACCAGCATTTTCAACTTACTTGACCACTGCTCTTTGTTTGCCCACTGATATCCGTTCCAACTTGTGTGACTAAAGTCCGCATGAAGACCGTTCTGTTTAAGGCCTCGAGGGATTTGCTGAGCCCGTGCGAACTCGAGGATCTTTCGTACCTGGTCAATGTTAAGAGCCGAAGCGATGCGGCCTTCGTGCTTCTCCTCTTCGACTGAAGTGCTGACAAGACTTTCCTGGAAGAGGGTGGGAAACACACGAGCGTTGGTCCCACGTCTGACGAGATGCCCCTGTCCATCATCGGTAGCGATTGTATTAGGCGCAAGACCACCAACCGACCACATGGCTCCCATACTAACTTGACGATCTCCTCCTCGGTTCTGTGGTAGTTGGCCAAGAGCTATACCTAGTGATGAGCTGGTTAGATGAAAACAAGGAAAAAGTAGTAAAACAGGTTGGATGCCAAACCTCTGTCCAGATGACTGTCGTCAACTCGGAAAGGAAAACGGGGATCAGGGTCCATCAAACGACGTTTTAGAACGAATGGATCTGCTGAGGCACTCTTGTCACGCCTCAGACGCTCATCTCTCGATAAATCCTGGCTTTGCTTTGTTGTTCGGTATCTCTCGGATGATGGGGAAATGGGATCACGTCTCGGGACATATCTGTCTAGATGCTGTATGTTTGGGTCAATGCGTTTGTCTTGGAGGGTGAAGCGTTTGGAGCTTTTCGAGTATAAGAAAGGAGAAATCACATCAGTCTTCCCTTTTGGGTGACGCCTTTCTGGTGTTTTGGGAGGCTCGGCCGCGAGTCTTGTTTTGCTCGATGCTGGTGGTTTTTGCTCTTGGTTCTCAAGCGATTTGATTAGAATTTCATCCGGACCTGACCCATCGAAAGAAGGAAAACATCGTTTGCGAAGATTCGGGCAGAGCCCAAAGACTTCATCTGCTGAGCCATAGCCTGAATCCGGCGAGCTTATCGACTGACAAGACAAGTCTGTCCCACTAGTTCTTGGAAGCAGTCGAGGACGTCGAGGTAGCTGTCGAAACATGCTTGTCTATACCGATTTTTCGACGAGTTCCAGATGTATGGCCCCTGAAAGTCGGGGACATGAAGAAACGAATGAACTGTTGTACGATAACCTGAACAATACTGCCACGATAGACAGAACTTTCGCTCGGCGAAATTACCTGCCTTGTGAGATGATTAGTTTTATTGATGCTTGGAAGAAGAATATCGTAGGGAAGAGAGGCAAAGGTGAAGTGAGGATGTAGAGAGGCGTTTGGGTGGAGGGGAAGGAGTCATGCCAGATGCACCTAATATCTTGCCCTACCTTAGTTGATCACAGATTGGAAGTCGTAGAATCGGCGGCACTTACTTAGAATGCCCCAACAGATTAAAGCTTGAGGCAATCACGATATTGCTGCTCCGTGGTCTCACGACGTGCCTGTTCGAAGATAAAGATTCTGCATCTTTCAGGCATGACAGAGAGCCATATGATCTTGGTAACGCATATTATAAATTTATTTAATAGTCAATAATCAGTCATGTTTCGAGCTTAGGACCTCATGACTCATCCAAGCTCCGTGGCGAATCTTGTAAAAACGAGCCAGCTCAGATATAGTCCTCACCCATCTTTGTCGCAATATTGTCAAAGTACGAATTCGTGTAATCCAGCCAGTTCTGCGTCGTTTCCAGGCTTCCCAAGGCGCGGTAGCTTTTGCCGATAAGGGAACCAGCTCCCTGCTTGTCCACAGAAGCTTCCCAGAACATGCTTCCGCCAAGACCATGCTCCCGCACGTATTCTGCCTTCTCCTCAACCACGCTCGGGGTATCGAAGGAGATTCATTCGTGTTTTCTCTCGTCGTAACTGAAAGAAGCATGGGCTATTGGGTCGTATATGATTGTAGCTCCTTCCTTGGGAAGTGCCTTGTAATCCCAGACGCCAGGCTCCCCCCAGGAGCCTTTCCCAACACTGCTGAAGGTCTTTCCGAGGCCCGAGTTATCTTCAAAGGAGCGGCCGAAGACAGGTATGCCGAGGACAATCTTTTCAGCGGGCACCCCGGATCTAAGATAGTCCCTAATAGTAGAGTCCGTATTGATCGCTGTTTCGAAACTTTCATTGAGGGTGTAGTCGAGATTGAGCTTTGTGACAGGAGGTTTATACGGGAACAGGTTGGCGTTATGACCACTGATGTGATCCCAGTGTCCAGAGTAGTCAATGAGGTTGATTTGGTCAACAATTCCGCCCATATGGTTCAGTTGAAGCTTTAAGTAATGCTCAGGAGCAGCTGGGGCGGCAATGGACAGTAGGAAATGATGGCCCGAGGCGTAGTTTCTTGCATATCTGTCGAGCTCATTCCGTATAGCCTTAAGGAGGAGAACTAAATTAGCAGCATAGATTTCATCATCCGGATACTCCCAGTCGATATCGATACCGTCGAAACCCCAATTCCACATCAGGGAGACTGAAGTCGAGGCGAATCTGGCACGGGTGTCAGGTGTGCTTGCGGCAGAGCTGAAGTTCGCAGACCCGGCCCCCCACCCGCTGATGGAAAGCAGAGTCTTGAGGTGGCGATTGGATTTCTTTAACAGGAAAAGTTGCTTCACACATCCGTAGGCATTTCTTTTATGCTCATCGTAGCCTATTCTGTCGTCAGCTGTGAAGTTAAGGTGAAGAAGGTAGACTCACTGTCTCCGTTAAGTTGTGCTATGTAGTCGGCATATTCGTCTTTGGAGTATCTCATGTTTGTTTAGCCTGATGTGGGTATTTAGGTCGTGCTGCGTTCCGCTTACACTGTTCCGTCTGGTTCGACACCCAAGAATGCGTAGAGTACGTGAGAGATGTGGGATACATCCATATGCTGAGGGTAAAAGCCTCTGTCATGGATGCCCCTGAGAGTGTTAACAAAGTGCTATGCTTGATAAAGCGAGATCACAAACCAGTTGATGAAGTAAGCAGCGTTCACATGTCCTCTTGGGGTATACTGTGGTGACCGGAGAGAATGATCAGGACGGGATGCATGGCACGACCAAGCTGCGAAAAGAATGGCAACAACCGCCAGGCGGTGGAGAAACGACAGCATGATTCGCCTTGATTGATGAGAAGCTGAGTGTCAGTATTTAGAAAGAATCAATGTTGGAGATGAAAGGGGTAAATTTGTTGACTGTGTTGAGAACTGGCAGGTTGATTTATGAAGAGCCTGGCGGGAGAGGACTAACTCTAAGGGAAGGAACAGTCGAGGTACCATTTCTAGACTCCCACATTACGAAAGGAAGGTACAAGAGGCACAGATACTGAAGCGTTTGCCTCCCTTAGTAGGTACTAAGGTAATGTAGGTGGTTCTGTTGTTGTATTCTACTGAAGCATTGTGCAAGGGTGCGTAGGTATTATCACGTTGATTGATGTCTCTGTAACTCGAACAGAATGAGTAGGACAGGACAATTCTCTGCATCACATGGACGTTGTGTAAAGTGCCAGTCGTCGATATTGTATCACAATATCAAGTGAAGTACCTAGGTAGGTAGTATGAATTCATTTGAGGACCTGTTACGGTGTAGTCCTTACTATTCTACCTTAGTACTCAGCCCGATCTAAGGTATCATACATTCTTTTGTCATATATAATATCTCCCAAGGTAACCGATAAGTCTCTGCAGCTACCTAGGTACTCAACTATAGAAGTCCTTTGTCGTGTCTTTGGTGTAGAGTTATGATAGATATTAGTTATATCCATTTCCCTCATTTTCCACACCTATACGACATGCTCCGTGCCAGGGACGACCTTGAGCCGCCTGCAACACAACACGGTGATGCCGTGCCTCGTGATCTACATATAACATTCAAGCTTCGTGACTCACATAGGCTCAGTCTGCAACTACATTGTTCTCGTTTGCACCAGATCACCAAATCATAGATTTCCCTTATACGACTCCTCACTCCGAGATCAATCACTCAATTGCGAATCAAGTTACGACAAACAGCCCTCGATAGAGATTTCTTGTACTCCTCTGTTGGATTATGACCCCGTGATTTCTCCCCGTGAAATTTATCATGGGCTCTGTACGTGTAGTTGCGGTAACGCTCGTTTTGCCAACTTCCTGGCATAATTTTGAAGCCAGTAACTATACTTTTCTCTCAAACCGACTGATAAATAATTGAATATAAATATTGATATCAGTAGATGGTACCCAGTGAGTCATTCAATGTTTGTTGCAGCTCTGAGGTAGGTTTCTGAATAAGTCAAGGATATCGCAGCACAAAGACACTGCTACCCTACACTCTTACGCGGGGTCATATCGCCCAGCTCGGTAGTAAAACATTCACAAGCCTTCACAAACCCATCGCGAGCAACGATCAAGGCTAAATCAATAAGCCGAGGCTCTTCAGAATGACCAGTGTTAGTCTCAACACCCTAACAAACTAGTCCACCGTAACTGATGCTGATCCCAAGGCTTGCAGCACGGCATAGCCCGCGCTGCGCGGTCACGGACAGAAGAACAGCGTCAGCAGGATCTCGTCAAGATCCAAAAGTACCGTGGTCTCGAGGACGATATACGCCAAAAGGTCAGTTCTAGCCGAACATGCAAGGGTCGTATTTCTCACCCATATGCAGATATCTGACAACAACTACGGTATCGAAACATTCCAGCTTACATCGAAGCTACTACGCCTCAATCCTGAATACTACACGATATGGAACGCCCGCAGGCGCTGTCTAATCTATGGCTTATTGTCCAAACCTTCGGCTGGATCGCCGCTCTCGAAGGAGTCGCAGAATACCTCAGCGATAGACACTCACACAGCCTCTTCCGACGCTTCATTGCCCTCCTCCTCGACCGAGATCCCGCCACGCCCCAACCTCCCGACAGCTGGGAAGACTGGTACAACGACTGATAGCGATGCCGATACCGACGTGATACGCTCCGAACTGGGCTTCACTGTTCCTCTGCTGATGGAATTTCCCAAGTGCTACTGGATATGGAATTATCGACTATGGACGCTTGACCGCGCCATCGAAAGACTTGATGTATCTATAGCTCGGCGCATTTGGGAAGAGGAACTAGGTCTTGTCAGCAAGATGCTCACCAAAGACCGACGAAACTTCCACGCCTGGGGCTACCGTCGCCACGTTGTAGCGCAGCTTGAGAGCTCCGTGCTCAACGGTCAGAGCCTGGTAGAGCTCGAGTTTGAGTATACCACCAAAAAGATCCATGAGGATTTGTCCAATTTCTCAGCGTGGCATAACCGAAGTCAACTCATTACAAGGCTTTTGAATGAGCGCAAAGCAGACGACGCGTCTCGCAAAGATTTACTGGACAAAGGTTTGTTTTGTCCTGCACTATATTGAACAATCGCTAACCTGGATTAGAAATTGAGATTATTCGCGAAGCGCTAAATGTTGGACCGGAAGACCAGTCCTTATGGTACTATCACCAGTTCCTAGTATTGAACCTCGCAAATCCTTCATCAAGCCGCCAAATAGCGCCAAATCTGACGATGGAGGAGCGCAAGTCATACATTAACGATGAAGTAAGCGAAATCAAGGATCTACTAGAAGATTACAAGGACATAAAATGGATCTACGAGGCTCTCATTGAGTACGCAATCGCATTGAGCCAACTCACGGGACAGCCATTCGAGCCTGAGAGTCGAAGTGATGTGACATCTTGGTTACAGATTCTCAGGAAATTAGACCCTAAAAGAAACGGACGATGGAGTGATTTGGAAAAGGACTTAGGCTTATTACAGACATGATTTTGAACCTATTAACTATCTAATATATGTATACCATACGCTATTAGACCATGATGTAGTAATGAATTCGTTGATAACCCCTATCGCCAACCTAGAACCGAAAATCTGTGAACGCAAATGTTTCAAAGTCCTCCAGCATTGGTATCAATGTGTCCGTTAAATGAAAACCTCTTAGACGCTCTTTAGACTCTTCAATGCCCCCTCCCACTACCCCTTGGTCTACCTCTACCTCTGCCTCGACCTCGCCCACCTCCTCGGCCTCCACGACCAGCACCACGTCTTGCCGGGATATCCCCATCACTACCGGAATCCGATCCTGATGCTGATACTGAATCACTCATATCTGCTTCTGAATCTGTATCGCCAATCCTGACAACTGTCGGCTGTGGAGGTCGCCGGGCTGGAGGTGGTGGCGAAGGGCTGCGCGAACTTTCGTCATGGGCCGAGGATTGAGAGGGTGATCTATTACCAAGATATTCACTGTGCTGACTCAGACTACGAGCAGCCTCCTTCGGCTCATCCATTACCGCCAGAGGAGCCTTGAAGGTTGGCGCGGGTGTGGACGCCCCTGACTGTACTGCAGTCACATTGGCTGAAGCAGTTGTGGATTTGCGTTTGCCTATCTTGAACTTCTTCCCCTTAAGTGCCATTCGTTCAGCCATAGACATAAGCTGCGTTCCTCCGTTGCCTGATTTGGGCGGCGGTGGAGATATAGAATCCCGAGCAGATCCGTTATCAATACCCTCTGATCGTCGAGTACGGCGAGCACTTCGCGAGGCTCGATCCTCAGGGTTGCCTGATGTTGACCGGGCGTTTGCTTCTGAAGGGTCTACGGCAGATGACCCCGCTGTAATAGTGGTTACCTCGGACTTTCTAGGCCTGCCTCGACGTCGGGGTTGAGGAGATTCTGTTATAGCCTCCGAAGGAACCGCACGGAGCTCGGCAGCTAGCTGTGCTTCTAGTTCATCAACCATTCTGCCGTGCTCGATCTCACTTTCGTCGCCTTGACCTTGGATGGACTTGTCAGTGAATTCGTTTGAATTATCTGCGGCTAAAACTTGAGACAAGCGTGACTTTCGAGGTCGACCTTTGGGCCAACCTCTCTGGCCGCCTGTTGGCTTTTTGGAAGAACTAGCTGGCGTAGATTGGGAAATAGCAGATGCAGTCTTAGGGGGACGACCACGGCGTTTAGAGGGAGTCTTGGTCTCAAGGACAGACTCAGGGTCTTTTTCAATGGAGGGTTGCGGTGCGGGGGATGATGTTCCGAATAAAGCACGAACTGCGTCAGCAGCCATATCGACAGCCGACTTCTTGTCTCCCTGTGCGCCGACAACGGGTGTTTTGGGCTTTGTCGCTTGCGTGCGCTCTTCTTCGAACTCGTCTGAGTCGATGTCCGCCTCCACGTATGATGCTATGGGTTTGGCGTGTCGAAGTTCGGGCTCATTTGCATCAAACAGCAGCTGACCTCGTTTCTTAGATGGGACTGGAGCCACAGCCGGAACCGGAGTCGGGCCTGGAGCTGGGGTCTCATCTGGTGTGTTCTGGGCGCCGTCTGTTCCCGTGTCTTGTGCGGTGCTCGGGTCCCTTGTATCTTGGCCAGGCTGATCCATGACAGCCTCAGGGGCAGCTGGCGGCCCATTGAACAGCGCAGGGTCCATGCTATCCAGAAAATCTGCTTCTGGCTCTGCCGCGAGACGAGGTTTCTTGTGGTGGGACTTGCCAACAACAAAATCGGGGTCCTCGTTTTCTCGTTTGGCCTTTCTCTTGGCTGCGCGAATAGACTTCTTGACGAACTCAGGGATATCTGGCTCGGACGGTCGCATGGCTTCCTCAGATGGAGTCTGAAAAGGATCAAAGAGAATCTTGTCGGGTGTATCGTCTGGTTCATAGTATCCCATACCAATGCGCTGTCGTGCCACCAGTGAAGGATCAGGGTAGAGGGAGGTATCAGCGTCTTCAGATTGTGACATATCCATTGCCATGGACTGATCGGCCGGTCCAGCATTCTCTTCGTGGTATTGTGGATATGGTCCTTCCATGGTGTTATCAGCCATAGACTGGTCGCCTTGACCAAGGACATGACTCTGATCTCCGTAGCCGTTCATGCCAGGTACGTGCATACCGCTAGGAGGATCATGCTCTGCGTCTTGCATGGAGTCATCTGCTTCATCCTGCTCGGTAATATCTTGTGCCTTGGCATTATCGGCCTGTTCTCTTAACCTCTTCATCCTTCTGCTATCCTTGCTGCGACTTTCTTCTCCAGCAGCCTTCAACCACGAGAGGTTGTGGACGCGGAAGTCAACAAGTGCTTCCACACTTCGATCATCGGCAATCGGGCGGGTATCGTGCCCCAGCAGAGTGTTCTTTGGCGTGTAGGGGTCTGTATGTCCTTGGCGGCGACAGTGGCCACAATTGCATATACCTAAGCACTTCGGACATTGCCATTGCTCATCCTCAAGCACTTTCTGTGGCAACATATCAAAGGCTCGATAAAGAACGCCATAACAATAGGATTCAGTGCAGCCAGGGTTGGTGCACTGGTGTACTCGGTAGGCATAGTCCTTGTGACAACAGACGTGGCATCGCCTAAGCTCTCCCTTCTTCTTCTTGCGTTTGTACTTCTTCTTTGGTTTTCCTTCGCCATCGACCTCAGGCTCCGACTCGCTTGGCGTAATTTCAGGTTCTGGCTGAGTGATGTCTTTCCAGGGTCGTCTTCTCAAGGCTTCTTGGCAAATTTGTGCCAGTGACTTCTTTCCTGAACGCTGTCTGGCGATCTCTAAGGGCTGAGGCGAGGTTTCAAAGTCAACAAATCCGTCGTTCTTGATAATCATTGAACGCCAATCCTCATAGTTATTGACCAAGTCGGCCCAAGACCATTGCTCACACCATTGGAGCCCCGAAAGGCAGGCACAAGACCGTCCCATGGCGTAGCATTCCATGCAAACGTCATAAGTATCCTCATCGCCGTTTATCAGCGTCCGAGTACAATGTTTGCATGTCAAAAACCGGTTGAAGATATTCGAACGGCAATATGAGCATGTGATGCACGAGTCAAACTCGATGAACTCGACGTCCTTCTCCTTGTGTGCGAACATTTCGTCAATGATAATCTCAGTAAACAGACTGAATAGCTTTTTGAAGTCACCCGCAAGCTGTCTAGCACGAGGTGAGCTCCTGAGAATGTCTTGACCAAGTCCTATGAAACTCATCGATGTCGTCTCTGCATCCTCCTCCAGTTTCTGAAGTTGGCGATAGTACTTCTGTAAAGTGAAGAAAATGATGGCCTTGTTCTTGTACTGTTCGTCGCGACAGACAAGACGAGCCTTCGGCAGGGCTTCGTGCAATGCCAAATCTAGGGTCTCGGCAGTCGTCCGATTCCATGCTACTTTTATGGTTCGAGTACCACGATTCCAAACTTGATGTGCTGCCAGGGGTGGAATGAGGATAAAATCCCCGACCCGCTGTTCAACGACATAGACCTCGAAAGGTGCTTTCTTCCACGCATTGATTTGAGCAAAGTGCTTCTCAATCTCAATATCGTGTCCCAACATGGAGAGAAAGTATTCTCGAACGACCTCGCGATCCTTGCTTTCCGTCATAAACCAGATGGAGCTTCCTGGTTTCTCGCCCTTCTCGCCCTCTGATGCTTCTACCATGATATTTTGACCTAACGATGCACACATCTCACGATGAGCTGGGGTAAATGTGCCTTCGTGTCCAATGTAGCACATAAGATTTTGCGCTCGCATTTCTTCTGGTAGGCTGGACATCAAATCACCAGCTGGTGCTGCAGCAGCCTCGTCGCGGAAGGCGTCTTCCTTTTGTTGCGAGCCACCAGCTTCGCTGGCGTTCTCATTTAGGTAGAATAGGTTCGGATGAATGACCTTTTGTAGTGCATCATGCCACTCAGGAGGACAGTCTATGTCTTTCAAGTAAAGGCGCTGACGGCGCTCGTCTCTGAAATTTGTAGGCGTCCATTGATTCGCCAGTTGTCGCATCGATCGTAGGTAATGTCCCATCGTCATAGGAATATCCGAACCCGCATTGATGTCTCTCACATTCTCCTCTGATCAACATAGGGTTAGTATGCTTTCGATGATCATCTGAGAAGATTGACCTACGTTGCTTATCATACGTCTCCTCCAGCCAGCGGACATCGAAAAGTCCCTTTGGTAGAACACCATCCCATCCATCAATGACCAGGGGTTTACCGCCAGCGATGACGTGAATCAACACCAGCTTCTCAAACTCCTGTTGTCCAAGATTGCGTATTTGGGTTCTTGATACACGGTGAACCCACTTGAAATTTGGGGTCTTGTCGACCAAGCCATACAAGTCTAGATTAGGCGGGATAGGATCAAATTTGGCCTGCGGGTGCAGCGAAGTCGGCATCTCCTAGAGCTTCGAGAATGATACGCGCGAAGCTGTAGTGGGGTTTCGCTCGAGAACGGGAGATCGTCGGTCGCAAAGAACGGGAAGTCTCAAAAGTTGGTATGTGCGAAATCAGGCCGAAAAGCCGTTCGTTTCGCAAATCGCCCCCATTCAGTACGAAAATAGCGACAATGATGCCGTAAACTACGATAGGTTTTTGGGGGAGGTTACAAATCCTAGGCGAATGGATGAAGGCGCGTCGGAAGTTTAGGCGTTGGATTGTACAATGCGCAACCAATCAAAGGTGCTTACGCAGAAACAGAGAGCCGGCCTATGTGCACGTGACGCACCACCTGCCAATCTCGCGCTAACAAGCTCGGCCAATTCGCTCCACTGCTACGTGAGCTTTGGTGACAAGGATCCTAAACTTCATAAGATTCATATTTTTGGATCGAGAGTTTTCGATTTGAACTCTGGTGAGCTGCCATTGAGGTCTGACGTGACCAAAGCTGCTTTAAAGAGCTTCGTAGTAAGTTAAATACGAAATCTTTATAAAATCATAGTTTAAATTCTCATGATCCTAGTAGGACTGTAGACTGTGTATCTCATGAGATTAAGTGCGCTCCCCCGGGCTTCGGCCTGGGCTCAATGTCGAGGAATCTCAGATCGGGCTCTGAAAGTACCAAGACAAATACAGACACGACCTTCCCTCATTCGTGCTTGCAAAGGCTTGAGACAACCATGGCATAATAATCAGCGAGCAGTTGGGTTTCACGAGGCCAAACCTCGATCTTCGCCCCTGGCCACCCAGGATTTGGACTCACCATCAGCTCCGACGGCACCATCACCTTATAAGCCACCTGAGACAGGACTGTTGTCGAAACTCCCAGCCTCATGGGTTCCTTATGCTGAGCTTATTCGACTTGACAAGCCTGCTGGAACCTATTATTTGTTCTTCCCATGTCTTTTTTCTACTCTCATGGCTGCCCCAATGGCTATGCCAATGGCGACTCCAGGCTCTGTCATTGGAACATCACTCCTTTTCTTCTCTGGAGCTCTCATCATGAGAGGTGCTGGATGTACTATCAATGATCTATGGGACCGCAACCTCGATCCTCATGTCTCAAGAACTCGACTCAGGCCGATTGCTCGTGGTGCGATCACACCGTTCAAGGGACTTGTCTACACTGGGGTTCAACTGTTTGCCGGACTTGGAATATTGCTCCAATTTCCCTTGCCTTGCCTCTTTTACGGCGTCCCCAGCTTGCTCCTGGTAGCCAGCTATCCTTTGGCCAAGAGAGTTACTTATTACCCTCAAGCAGTTCTCGGCCTCACCTTCTCGTGGGGCGCTATTATGGGTTTCCCGGCTCTTGGAATCGACCTGCTGTCACATACCTCAGCCTTGACTGCTGCAGCCTGCCTATATGCTTCAAATATTGCATGGACAATATTATACGACATGATCTATGCTCATATGGACATTAAGGACGACGTAAAGGCGGGAATCAAGAGCATTGCACTGAAGCATGATGCTGAGACTAAGCAAGTGCTGACTGGCTTGGCTGCTGTACAGATCTCTCTTTTGGCTGCTGCCGGATTTGCAGCTGGTGCTGGCCCGGCGTTCTTTGTTGGGAGCTGTGGAGGAGCTATGGTCACGCTTGGTATTATGATTAAGCGAGTCAATCTGAAGGATGTCAAGGATTGTTGGTGGTGGTTCATCAACGGGTGTTGGATCACCGGTGGCGTGATCAGCCTGGGCCTAGCTGCGGACTACACTATCAGATATGTCCAGGGACCTGAGGACGAGGCCAAGTCGGAGAACTGAAGGCCGGAAGGTACTGAAGCATGTAAAACACAATAATGTCATCATATACGGAGATATGGGTTCAGACCCCAAAGATTCCACCTCACGCGGCGTGCACATCGTTGTTTTGTTCGTCGAAGACTTTGTGATCTATTTTCCCTTTTTCAGACCTCGTCTCCCATGATCAGATCCCTAACCAGTAATGCCGATGCAAGCAATCCGAATAGACTCCACGTGTCGAAATATGACTTTGTTTCCATCCGCGAGCCCTTCGCTTAAGAACGGGGCTTCTCCTTCTTCTCTTTCCACAGAGCGAGCAGACCGACACCAGAGACCTTGACGACCTTGAATCGAACACCGGGAATATCACCCTTGGCCTTGCCCTTGCGACCGAAACCAGCCAGGAGGACCTCGTCGTTCTCGTCCACAAAGTTCAAGCAACCGTCATTGGGGACTAGAAATCAATGTTAGTTTGACCGGTCCTTCATCTCTCGTAGCATCTGGGGTTCGTCGTACCGAAGGCAGTGACCTTCTTTCCGTTCTTGATGAGCTGAACACGAACACACTTTCGGATAGCGGAGTTGGGCTGCTTGGCCTCGACACCGACCTTCTCGAGAACGATGCCCTTGGCGTGTGAGGAACCACCGAAGGGAGAGGACTTATAGGCGGTACCGAGGGCACGCTTCTTGTAGGCGAGATCGGCCCATTTCTGGTCCTTTCGGTTCGTTCGCAGCTTGCGGGCGGCGTTAAGACCACGGGGTTTGCCTCCAGCCATTTTTGCTTCAGAGAATGTCGTTAGTCGATTGTCGATTCGAAAAACTCGAGTCGAGCGCGAGCGTGCAGAGCTGAGGGGATGTCTTTGTGTTGGGTTGGATGGCTAGTACCTACCGGATCTGTCTGTGTATCGACGACGGGATGGTGATGGTAATTTGCGGAGGTGACGAAAACTTGGGAAGGAACGACCAACGAAAATTCCAGGTAGGGTTTGGTGGCCCTAGGAAGGTGCGACCTGTGTGCGGAAGAGGCAGGCGAGAGATCACGTGGTGCCAAGAATTGCCCCACAGAAACTCTGCGATGAGTTGTGGACTGATCGTTCATCAATGGAAGTTCGAGTTGCGGGTCGCACAGTAACAACGGGACTCATCAACACTCTTTACACTGTGTTCAACTCTCTCAGCATTAACGTCAAGTGCGTCAATGCTCAATTGATATTGGTCTGGAATGAAGCAAACTGTATTGTTCTTATTGTACATATTATTACCAGCCAATCGAGAGGTCCCTTAGGTCAACATGTCTCATCTAACACGACCGCTGAGTCGGCAACGAGATCCTCCTCCCTCTTTATTCCTTCATCCATCTCCATCAGCATCAAATGTCTCCTTATCAAATGCACCGCCGCCAACCGTCCCTTTCATAGGGCAGTCAAACTTACGGCCTAACGCCGAACGTGCTCCATCTGTTAGATCTGGACGATCCGGAGCTGTGGCCTCTCATCATCGAGCTGGACTATTTCCAGCAGAGAGCACACGCGCGACAGGTGACCGTACTGACCTCTTATGGTCCGAAATGCAAGCGACATTGGAAGAAGTCGAGCTCTCAGCTTCTGGGGGCACTCACGTGTTTGGCCCAGATCATGACCGCAAGCTGGCTGACTTGAGAGCCGCTCAAATTGCCCTTGCTCAAGCCTGGGCCAGAAGTGAAGCAGATGATGTTATAGACACAGCCCAGCTCGAAACTGTGGGGTCTGTAACTGGATCTGAAGTTCGAAACATGAAGGGTGCGCTCGGCGATACCTCCAAGTCTGGTCCTGATGGCACAGAGAAGAGTGCCGTTGGAAGCAGCAGTATATCACGACCCAACAGTAGCGGCACAGGAGTTGAGAGACTCGGTCACAAGCTCGAGGAAGAGACGGAAGTGGATATCCTCCTCGCAAGGAAACGACGAGAAGCCAATGATCGATATTTCCAGAGAGTCAATCAAGGAGTGATCGACGTTGTAACCCGGCTGGAAGATGTCGCAGTGGCTATGAGAGCTGTTGAACAGGAAAGCAAGGAAGTTTGGAGCGAGAACGACAGTGTTCCCGGTGCTTCGAGGACGTGATCGTGTCATACAGGTGATTTCGGCATTTCCAGCTCGGCGTTGCCAGGAGTTAGGCGATATTTACTCGGCATTCATGGCGTTTCACAATTTCGAGACTCTCGTGGGGTATTTTTAAACATGTTTTTTCTAGAATATCGTCATATCAAGAATATTTTGACTACGTATTTACGTTGTCGTTGGCATGTTCCTGAATCCTATTTGGCAGAAGATCCTCGTGGCTTCGACTTACATCAAGATGGGATGTGGAGACTGGGAGGGAAGACGAGCTACCAATCAATTCGATGACGACAAGAGGGCGTTCAGATACAAACTCCGTCATCGCTGCGCTCTTGATTTGACATCCGCGAAGACTATCTTACTTATTAACTTAGAGCATTGACTTAAAAAGTATCACTGGATGTCTTGCATTGTGGTTGTAGGCTCACGACAGGCTGAGGAAACGTCATTGCTTGGCTGTCTCTCGACACATTTAGGACCGAAAGAGTTGAGATTCTCGGCATATGAAGAAGGAGACTATATTTTATCCCGAACTCATGATCTCCTGTCCTGCCATTTACGTCGTTGTCCGTCTATTGGCCGTTTCCGTGGTTGAACAATTGTCTTGCCTAGTTCAGGTACCCTCGTTCTTGACAACACGATGGGAAGAGTGGAGTGGACGACCTGCCCGATTAGGTTATTGGTCAGCCCGCCATGTGGCACACTACTTTAAACTCGCTTCAGTGGAGTGATGCAGACCCCAGAGCATCCCTGGCGCATAGTCAGTGGGCTTCGATTCCATTCAGTGAGTGCAGTGCGTCAGGTCCCTTCGGATCTTCCGCCCCCAAGAAGAGGCCTAGGCTTGCCCATCCCAACTCGCCCAGGCCATATAAAGTCTCAGCCCATCCCCATCACCCTCTGCATTGACGCCACGAGCATTTGAGCATCATCCAACGCATTCAACATCGACTAAACCTTTATCGCAAATCTCTATCAACTTTATCGTCGATACCGCTATCAACATGAGATTCCTCCCCTTTGTCGCCGCCGCTCTCGCGGTTGTCCCAGGCGCCCTGGCTGTTGATCAAAAGAAGTCGGCTATTGTCTGGTTCGAGGACGAGTCTACACCCGACAGCATCGTCGATGAGTGCAAAAACGCCCTCATCAAGGCCGGTGGAAAGATCACTCATGTTTACTCCATCATCAAGTGCGCATCCTCCGCCTTTTGGCACTATGACAGTTCGATACTAACCAGTTGACTAGGGGCTTCTCCGTCATCGCACCCGAGAAGGCGCTCGAGATCGTTCAGGTCAACCACGAGAACCATCAGATTCGGGTTGAGAAGGACGAGGTTGTTACAACAGACTAGAGGTGCTAGAGGTAATACGACAATGAAGATACAAAGACGATGGGACAACAGCATGCCTTTGAAATGAACTGACCGTGGTTTCACGGCAGTATTGGGATAGTGATATCCTTTGTTTGGGCGTTATAGGATAGGAGCCTCGGTATTGCCTGGAAGAGAACACTCGTTACGAGATTCAATGAGCTCATTATTATTACAAAACCTCTCCCAGGTGGAACAGAACTTTTGTTATTCAACATTTTCGTGGCTGCTCGTGATGTTAGGCATATGATAGTCATCAACTCGAAACACATGTTCATCAGCTGTCAATGCGAATACGCCAGTACGGCTCCACCAAAGTTGATAACACGGGAGTGACAGAGCCCGGCCTTTTTGACCTATGATCCTCTGGAGTGCTGTATTTTGGCTACTGAATAGCGTCTTCATGAACCCTTGTTCTATTGGTGTGCTGATGTGTTCATCCTATCATCCTTTTAAGTTCAGGGGTCCAGATTGGTAGAAGCATAATGTATCTACTAACTACGGAGTAAGGCTAAACAACATGTCTCGCCTCCATGAAATCTCGCACTTACACACCGGGCACCCCCACTAACGAGTATAGAGTTGCGTCATTGTAGATTGTCAGTATATGGATCTTATTCTTCTTCTTCTTCTTGTGTATGTCCACTGACTGTTCATCTTCGTTTCAAGCTGCGCAGCCACGCTTTCTGTATATTATTACGGCATCCGTACACTTCCTGCCACAGAGAATGCCTCAGATGCCACTCCTGACATCGGCTGTCATCAGGTACGCCACAACGCCACAGTTGGCATCCAGCAACATTGAATTCGATAATGTACCAATATTCGATCACCTTGAGTTTACATCCGTACTTTGTAGACGTATGAAGTACTACGGGAACTAACTATACGCGACTCATGGCCATTATACCCCAACACTAGACAAATTAACATCCCTACAGTACTTTCGTTAGTTGCTGAGCCTTGAAATTGCTTCTATAAATCCTCGTGCTTTGGCTGGCCCATCTGACAGACTAAAAGTCTGCTATTCGAACTTCCCGTGGGCCCCTCCACTGTTACCCCTGTCAAATCGATAAGCCCACCCGACCACATAGCTCAAGCCAACAAGGGCCCAACGTCGCCGAAACGTTGAAGAACAATGCTCCCTCCAACCTTGAGTCCGCACTGAACACTCACTCGATAATCACTGAACAATGGAACGACCGATTTTGGTCTCCTCATAACAACTCCTTTTAAAGCCCTGGAATCCCATTTCGACATGCCGTCGAATGCCTCGAAAATCATTACCCCTGCTACCAGACACGCGACGCAACTCCCTATAATTCCACCATCATTATCACTCCCGACAGCGACGACCTGATCGACTACTTTACTCGACCAATATTTGACTTCGACCACACAATACTTAGAACACGATGCCAGGCTATAGTGCCAACGCGCAGGCTGCGCTCATAAAGGCCGTAAGTGTCTTCGAGGAAGAGCCCTCACCGTCTTCTAGCTCCAGTCTGACCGAAGATGCCCCTCAGATCAAACGAGTCTTTGAGCCAAAACGCATGGTAGAATCAGTCGAGGACCTCATCGACGGTGTCACCCTTGGTCTAATTCTACATCAACTGGATCCTAGCTTCGACACGTCCGCCCTCGAGACAAATTCCAATACATCCCGCTACTTGACAAACAAGCGCAACATTCAGAGCATCTACAAGGGTCTCTTCCGCTACATTCGACGAGCAGTTCCCGAGCTTGCTTGTCAGGCAAAAAAGTTCGACTATCATGCAATCGCCGAGAATCCTGATGCTCAAGGCATCAGTCAGGTAAATTTCTCTTCTGTACACACATATTGCGTACGGCTAACTTTCCAGCTCTTGGCTGTCATGCTGGGAGTGGCCGCACTAGGCCCCGAAGCCCAGCATTATATTCCCCGGATAACAGGTCTCGACAAACACACTCAGGCAGAGATTATGCAAATAATCCAGACAATACAACAGGATATCAACAGCTCACAAGGCGACGACGATGTGGATGAAGCTATCGACGCTGTTATGGAGGCGCGAGACATTGATCTACTCGTTGAAGAGCAGAATGCAGCCTTGCGGTCACAACTTGATTTAACAAAAAGACAGTTGTCAGATTATATCACCAGGCTTGATCATTTACAAACAAGTCACGAAGAGCTCCGGTTTGATAAAGAGAAGAACGACCGGGAGCTGGAGGTCTTGCGGAAGGCCACTATAGATGGTGCTAACAATGCCGAGATGATCAAGAACCTAGAGATTCAGGTGCATGACCAGATGGAACTCATTGCTAGACATGAGGAAACAATACGAAGAGACGAGCGCATCAAGTCGCAACTTGAAGCTGAAGTCCTCAAATTGACAGAAAAATGTAAAGAGGCAGAAGAGCTTCGCGACCAAGCAACGGAATGGAAACACAAAGCTGAGGATCTCGAGAAGAAGGCCAATACTGCAGAGCGGTATAAGCAGAAACTCGAGTCCCAGCAACATCTCGTCAAGGAGGTGCAAAACCTACAGTATGAGAAGACGGAGTTACAAGACCAGATTAAAATCCTGCTGGAAGACCAAGATAGGGGGAATCGTACGAGGAAAGCAGAGGATGAGTTAACCAAGATGATTACTCAGTCCGAGCAACATCTTTGGGACGAACGCAGCCAAAAGAACCAGCTGATGAAGGACATCGCAGCACTGGAGGACGAGGTGATTCGCTTGAGGGCACGTCAAAGCCACGATGAGAACTTCATCAAGGATCTCCAGGAGCAACTAGAGAGTGGAGGAGCCGCACAAAGCGCAGAACCTGGCGCGTTAGGTCTGGCAGGAAATCTCGAGGATGAACTTAACGATGCAGCTACTGAGGACGGCCAACCTAGCCAAGTTAACCTACCCCTAGAACTATCTCGCCTAAAGGCCGAGAACGATTTGCTGCGTAGCACAGTCGGCTCTGGTGATACTGCGCCGCTACGCCGAGAGCTGGACGAAGAGAAGCGACAACGTGCTCACCTTCAGAAGAACTATAACGACATTTTCGAAAAGCATGCTGTTTTGCATGATCAAATGGAGGCTCTGATCAACAATATGACCGGCGAAGGGTTAGTCAAAGCAATGGATGAAGCCGGTGCTCCTGATGGGAATCAGATACTTACTTCGGACTACTACAGGACCAAGGCCTTTCTCAACATTAAACAGTCATTATTGCAGTGCGAATTCGAACTCGAACAGTCGAAGAAAAGGGAGAAGGACCTCTCCGTTCAGGTGGCAGACCAAGGCCGCGAACTTCTTGCTGCTAAGGCTCAGCTCTCGGCTCTCGACAAAGAGGGGGCAGATGCTCTTAAGGAGCTCAAGAGCGCTGATGTTACCATCATCTCATCCCTCAAGTCTGAGCTCGACTATACCAGAGAGCAGCTCAGCTACACCATTGCTGAGCGAGATGCGCAGCAAACCCAGCTCGTCGATGCTCTCCTTACCAAGGATAAGCTACGTAAGGAAGTTGAAGAGGGCCGGGAGCTGCAAGACATCAATGGCACAGGCGATGCACCACCTGACCCCAGCAAGAAGGGCGAGCTGATTGAGAAGCTGCGTGCCCGCCTCAGAGAAATCCGTGAGGTGAGTCCATTTTTTGATGCAATTCTTAATGGTGATGGGCAAGACCCAGTGGTCTCAGACAAAGATAGCCAGACGTCGTTAGAAGATGATGCCGCTTGGCCTTTGAATCCCACATCTGCAGATGGTGGACCGAGTCCATCGCTAGAACCTGTTGGAACTGTGATCCCGAGACCTGCTTCTGCACTGCTACCCCTGCGTCCCCTCCAGCGAGGGCAAGTAGGGGAGCTAGAGGGATCTATTGATATGCATGCGCAATACGGTAGATTTAGTTGGCTGACAGGTATGTTCTAGCAACTTGAACGATCAGAGACGGACAGAATCGACCTGCAACGTAAACTCAAGGCTGCACACGATGGGGAGGCTGTGGCTGCACAAAAGGTACGTTTTATTTCTTCCCGTGTATATAGTAACATCATCCGTTTACATCATTTTTTTTTCTTACTGTGACTGAAACCTGTGCTGATTATCCGTGATTCAAGGCCGCGAGCGATCAAATTATCCGGAACCTTGAAAGAGAGAACGCTCTCATCTCATCAGCATGGTATGATCTTACGAGCCGGCTTCAGAGCAACCATGTCGTTTTGCAAAGGCGGCACGAAGCTCCGCGGAGCTGGCTTAACAAGCAGAGGCAGATGGTCAATGGTCAGTTGCGCTTCCGCGACTCGCTCTACCTCTACTGACCTTCCCCTGTCAGCGACCCCGAAGCGATAGGTACTCGCGGGGTGAGAAATCCCTCGCTATTTTATGATAAGACTCAACGAATTACGCTCTCAAGTTGTGTGACATAACTCCTACTACCTACGTTACTAAACGCCAGTCTCTTCCTCGACGTATTCACTCCCACCCATACTGGCTTATCTTACCCGGCTCTCAAGATTGCCCCTTATCCTTTCTTGATCCCGACATTCTCATAATTGCCGACACCGCCTTGGAAATTCAGGGCGTCGTATTTTCCTCTTTCTATTTCTGAAGCATTGCGAGGGAGCTTGGTGTGTTTCTTAAAAACGGGCGTACTTGCTTGGTAGACTG
This sequence comes from Fusarium acutatum, assembly GCA_012932015.1. Lineage (NCBI taxonomy): Eukaryota > Fungi > Ascomycota > Sordariomycetes > Hypocreales > Nectriaceae > Fusarium > Fusarium acutatum. The sequence goes on along the minus strand of JAADJF010000137.1, from coordinate 163,412 downwards.
GTGGCTAAAGGGATTTCTGCATTCAAACAGAATACATTCAATGATATCATTAGTATAGATGTTATGCTGAGGAGTCCTACAAAGGGCTCCAAATGCGTTTCAATAGAGACTCAGGCCAAATATTGCAGTCATAGTTTGATCAGTATTGAAACTGAGGTTGTGTAAGTAGATTCGAGGACTATGATCTGGGTTGAAGGTTCTAGTCTATCTGAGACTAAACCCATAAGTGTGTGCATTCCATCTTCACGAGAAACAGGTAGGTCAGATATGTTTAACGCTTCGAAAGCCAACTTTCTGTTGGTTGGAAACTATTGTAAAAAAAAACATTTTGATACATGGCTAATCGTCGTCCAAAGTAGGTAGCTTTTTCCACACATGGCCAAACAAGACCGCACCGCAGACAAACCCTCTACCTTTTTAACGCCTCTTTTGCCTGGAAGATTGGACTCTCCACTCTCTCTTCCGCCTCCCCCAGTTTACAGTTCATGCCGTTCATATATCCAAGACGAGCTGGCTTTTGTTTTCACTCAGCATTCGTCTTGTTGCCTCAGCCGCACCAAGTGGCAGCTGGGAGAAGTCAGCCGCTCCGGGCAGGAATTTAAGCTCGCTTCTCGTTGAGGACCTTAAGCATGTTCTTCCACACTTGGCCAGGTTCTTGGCTGGCGTCGAGGCCGCTCCAGATACCAGTCTTCTTGTAGTAACCCACAACAGGGGCGGTCTGCTTGTGGTAGGTAACAAGACGCTTCTTCAGAGCCTCGGCGTTGTCGTCACTTCGCTGGATAAGAGGCTCGCCAGTAATGTCGTCCTTCATGTACTCCTTGGGAGGGTTGAAGGTGGTGTGGTATGAGCGTCCGGAAGCGGGGTGGACTAATCGGCCAGTGATACGGGCAACGAGAAGAGAGTCGTCGATCTGGAGCTCGACGGCGTGCTGGAGCTTCTGGTTGCGCTCTGTGAGCATGGCATCGAGGCTCTCAGCCTGGGGGACAGTTCGAGGGAAACCATCGAGGATGAAACTGAAGCGCGAATTATTAGTATCGTATTTCGTCGATCACATCGGTGTAGATCGAGATTTGCGGGCTCAAAACGTCTGGAACCCGAAACCCGTGGAATAATGCAACTCACCCGCCCTGGCACTCCTTGTTGCTGTTAAGCTCCTCCTTGATCATGCCAATCATGATATCGTCACTGACCAGACCGCCCGCATCCATGATCTTCTTGGCCTCGACACCGAGAGGGGTCTTCTTAGCGACCTGGGACCGCAGCATGTCACCGGTAGCCTGCGCAACGAGAGAATGCATGTTAGAGAGTCGAAACTTTGAATGGCTGTGTTTTTGCGACGCGAATTAACGTACCAAGTGACAGCAGGAGAAGCGCTCCTTGATCTTGGGGGCCTGAGTTCCCTTTCCTGGGAAGCACAGTTAGTAAAGTACTAAGCGAGCATTTGCGGCGCAAAAACACTCACCAGCACCAGGAGGACCGATGAGGATCATTCGGATCTCTTCAGTGGAGACGGGACCGCCAGTGGCTCGCGCCTCGAGCTTCTTGATGCGAGTGTCAATGGTGCTAAGAACATCCTTGAGCTGCTTAAGTTCGTCCTCAATGAAACCCATTGTTGCGGTTGCGGAAGATGAAATTGGAACTGGAACTTGTTCTGGCGGGCAATTGAAAGAGATCTTGGGAGATCCAGAGAAGCAAAGATGAAATTGACGAGAGACTTTGTTCTTTGGTGCGAGGCTGAGGGGATCGAAGTGGAAGAAGAGAGAGAAAAAAGCGAGGAACAAAGTCAAGACAGGGAAATCTTGAGTGCGTAGCCGGAGGACGGGAGGTTTGGGGGAGAAGCTTTAGCGAGCTGTGATTGGCGCCGTTTCTGCTGGAGCGATGATGATGGGGGTACACCCCTGTAATTAACCTGCTGGGGATACGCCTTGGCCTTTGAGGTGTTGTGGCTTTTGATATTTAGGTACGGATATTTATATAATTTTGTAGGTAAAGGGAGGCAGTTATGTGAACTCTGGATAATTGGTATTGCTTGTATTTCCTTGGTGCATCGTTGTTTTGTAAGTAACGTCGCCAGGGCTGAAAACGTGCACATAAACACCCCAAAAGCGAGCTTTCAATCACAGGCTCAGGACAAGGTACTCGGTACAGCTGCGGCGTTATAGAGACCACTACCTGTTCATAAAACGACCAAGCTCCAACAATAACATTATTTGACACGTATAAATTTGAATACGGTGAGAACATGTGGCCTTCCAGCTCGAGTCATTGTAACTTGCTATATCCTCTCAGTCATAAGCACTGCTACCATCCGAGGTCCCCAGTCCTTCATCTCTACACAGCACCGATATACATCTATAGTACTCCGTACCTTAGGGTAGTTCGCAGCTTGCCTCAACAACAGCCGTATGCGGAACATGCCCGTTTTTCCTCATCTCACTATACTCCAAGATGCAATAACCGTACTTGGCCGAAGCCAATGGCGGAAGGTCAGCTCACAACTGCCACAATGCAACGGAGTTTGTTCGGTCGCCAGGACCGAGGTTCAGAGAGTTGGGATGTCACGGGCCCCTTTGATCCGGTATATCCCCGCCGGTTCAACAATTCAAGAATGACTCTCTTAGCATTTCATCTGTTGCAAAAAAAACGGCCACACCTTGGTCTGCATACAACCGACCTCCTCGTCTGTCCTTTCACAGCTAGCTACACTCGTGCAAGGAACGACTATCGGTAGTTAGTATCGCTGCACAAGAGCCTTCGTTTTGTTATATCCTATTCGAGTAGTAGTGACATGGCACCCTCGTCACTCAACGCTTGCGCCCACGTGTAGGTGTGTTGATAGCCGGCATTAGCATGTTAGCCTCCATCTTTCCGCTCTCCTACAGGTGTCCCGAAGCCAAGTCTAGAGTTTATAGTGATGGCATCATCATATACAATTTCGTATTGGACCCTGCTTCTTCAATGGTTTCTTCCCTCAATATGTACTTTCATCCTTATTACCGTACTCCGGTTCGCACCGATGCCCAAGTGGGCGGCAATCTCACCAGAATCGAGTCGCTTACCATAAGTGGAAGATCTGGTCACGCTATGTCGGATTCAGCAAATGAGCGTTGGCCTGATACTTGAATTGACTCTCTGAAAGACATCACCGTCTTGCTTATGGTGAGTTGCCTATGCAATGCCATCGGATGATGACCTACGTTAGGTAGGTCACTATCCATCTAACCAACTGGAGCTTCAGATTTGGTAATGCAACATAGGTCGATTCAACCGTTCATCTGCCTATGATGTCAGTAGTTCAATCAACAAAAAGCAACGGTACTCTCTCTATTTCTTCACTAGTCCAAATTTGAAGCTTCTCGCTTTTCTTTGTTCAGGGGTCTGTGCTTTCAATTCTCTTGGTTGCGAAACCGCTTAGTTCACGGACATGTGGCTGAATATTTGACTGTGGCTGTTCCACGTGATGTGGCACTGCAAGGCTCGAGCTTGAAGTCTCCAAGGTGCCTGGCCCAATCGGGAGCTACCTAAGCTTCCCCCAAGAAGGCAGCCTCAAGACTACGTACGTGCGGCCACAATAATCACTGCATCAACATCACGACTCTACCTCCAACTTCGCCACGCCTGCACGACTACGATCGCGCATTGACTTCCACCTCTACACAGTTCAGCATCTGTCGTAATAGATATACATTGACGAAGCAACGATGCCTACTACAACAGCAGAAACCCTCTCCCTCGTAACTCGAAACGTCACCGTTGCGCCCCTCGTCCTTCTCTCAGCCGTCGACCACTACAACCGAACTGTCTCTACCAAGACAAAGAGACGAGTAGTTGGTGTTCTTCTAGGACAAAATGATGGAAGCGACGTGAGAGTGTCAAACAGTTTTGCTGGTGTGTTATCCTAGTATCATGGGGCCGTAAGTTGGGCGGCGCTTACAATTGTTACACAGTTCCCTTCGAGGAGGATGAGAAGGACCCTTCAGTATGGTTCCTTGACCACAACTACGTCGAGTCAATGAACGACATGTTCAAGAAGGTCAACGCCCGAGAGAAGCTCATAGGATGGTATCACACTGGTCCCAAGCTACGTGCATCCGATTTGGAAATCAATGAACTCTTCAAGCGCTACACACCCAACCCTCTGCTCGTTATTGTCGATGTTCAGCCCAAGGAGTCGGGAGTTCCTACAGATGCTTACTTCGCCGTTGACGAGATCAAGGACGTATGTTGACAAGCCTTCCTGATTTCAGGTCACCAACCAGCTACTGACACTCACTAGGACGGCACAACCACTGCCCGAACATTTGTTCACACCCCTTCCGTTATCGAGGCCGAGGAAGCAGAGGAGATTGGTGTTGAGCACCTGCTAAGAGATATCCGCGACGTGGCCGCCGGCACATTGTCCACAAGAGTCACAAACCAGCTTCAATCACTCCAGGGCTTGCACCTGCGCCTTCGGGATATCGGCACATACCTCCAGAAGGTTCTCGACAAGCAACTACCAGTCAATCACGCGATCCTCGGAAACTTGCAGGATGTATTTAACCTGCTGCCTAATCTCTCGACACCTGAAGGAGATGGCAAGTCTAACGGTGGCGAGTTGGCATATGCGATGAGCGTCAAGACCAACGACCAGCTTATGGCTATTTACCTGAGCAGTCTGATCCGCGCCATTACAGCATTCCACGATCTGATTGAGAACAAGATCCAAAACAGACAACAGCAGGAGGAGAAGGAGGCTAAGAAGGAAGAGATCAATGGAAAGGATGAGAAGAAGGAGGGCGCCAATGGTTCAAGTGGTGACTCCAAGGAGGGCGCGGAAAAGGACAAGGAGAACAAGGAGACTAAGAAATAAGGAACAAATACAAAAGACCTGGCAGATGAACTAGACTTGGACTGAGGCTCTTTGGCGTCTGGCGGAGGGGAACCATGGCAATATCCTGGCCAAAGGTCAAGGCAAAAGCGCCTTTGTAAATTGATCATATCAAACTGGATTATTAGAGGACGGAGCGCGGGTAATACATACTGGACAGATACGTCTTGATAGACGGGTCTTTCGGTAATGCTATGATGAACCATATTTACAAGTCGGCCACGATACCAGCCATTTCATCTTTTGATACAACCCGATCCTCAACATACATACCGAGCATTTCTGACCACTTATCCACAAATAAGCATGCAAGGAGGTGTTTGCAACATGGAGGAGCATCTCCCCGTGGATCGATACTTATGCCTCCAAAGGACCACTGCCCATCATCATCAGTTGGTAATTGCTGTACTTGGTTCGTTGTTGAGACAGCATGAGCATGGGCTGGGAAAGCATCCAACGTAAAGCTCGGACATGTGCAATTCCAGGCATCAAGATGCACAACGTAGCGCTTTGATGATGAACTGAAGTCTCGCGTCCGGCGTGAAAGTGTTGTAGCGAGAGAGCGAACAAGAAACATGTCGTTCTTTATCTTATCTGATGAAATCCCATCTTGAAACTCCTCATTTCGCACTAGCCTGATAACGAGTCCCCGATCGAGAAGATCCAGCGCTGGGAGTAGAAGAGTTGGGAACAGCACATGGAGAGTTAATAGTAGAGGCCGTTGAGAGGGGAGAATGGCTTGTAATGGTGATAATGTGGGCTGTTGAGCGGCCCGAAGTGGCTGCGCTGATATGTCTTTTGCGATGGTTGATGGCGCGATATTGGAGATGGAACTTATGAGGGATGTAATCAACTGACGATGGGAGGGGAGAGGCTCCATTGCCGTGGAGTTGACGAGTGCTTTTGCATGGTTCGATGAATGATGTTGAAGGAAGAAGTTCAGTCTCCACGTTGAGACGAATGGCGATATTCAATGACAGCCAAAAGTGTCAGCTCAAGAATAGGTACGCATCAACTTCCACAAGAATCACCAGTTCAACGAACCATTTCATGAATTATATGAATTATTTTGACTTTTTAATATTCTCATATCAGACAACTTTGTCCGTCTTTTTGTACCTAATAGCCTGCACCACACTGGGTGTCCCCATCTATGATCCTCGCATATGATACACTAAACAATCGCTCAACCTCATGCTTCCACACAAATAAATTTCCTCTCTTAGATCAAAAGAGCAGTAGCTCAAACCCACTCCTTGGGGTCCCTGAGGACATCAACCAGGCGCTGCTCCCTGCTCTTAGGCTCGGGCTCATGCATGTACTTCCAGCCAGCCGTCAACGGCAAGCTCATAAGGATACTCTCGACCCTTGATCCAGGGGTGTTCAGGCCAAATGCTGTACCACGGTCGTGCACCAAGTTGAACTCGACGTACTTGCCACGGCGCAGCTGCTGCCAATCCTTCTCTGCCTCACTGTAGGGCATGTCCTTTCGCTTCTCGATGATGGGAATGTAAGAGGGCAGGAAGGCCTTGAGGCAGTCTTGGACGAAGGAAAAAGTGTTCTCGCGATCGCGCTCGGTCTCATCGAGGTCGTCGAAGAAGATGCCACCAATGCCACGGGCCTCGCCTCGATGCTTGTTGTAGAAATACTCATCGCACCACTTCTTGAATCGTGGGTAGTAGTCCTTGTCGTGAGCATCGCAAGCTGCCTTGATCGTCTTGTGGAAGTGAATGGCATCCTCATCGAAGAGGTAAGAGGGTGTCAAATCACAACCGCCACCGAACCACCAAGCTTGAGATGTACCGTCGGGGTTGGCTGTCTCAAAGTATCGGTAGTTAAGGTGCACCGTAGGGGCCATAGGGTTGTAAGGATGCAGAACCATGCTGAGGCCCGCAGCGAAGAAATCGATCGACTCCATGCTGGGGTCCATTGTTTTGTGGTTTGCGCGCATCTTCTCAATGGCAGGCTTGGGGAGTGAGCCGTAGACGACACTCACACCAAGACCAGCCTTCTCGAAGACGTTGCCTTCTTGGAGAACGCAGGTTGTGCCACCGCCGCCATTGGGACGCTCCCACTCGTCCTTGCGAAACTTTTTGCCATCAACTCTCTCGAGCTCGGCGACAATCAGAGCCTGCTGCTCCCGAATAAACTTTTCCATACGCAAGCGCATAGGCGAGTCCTCGTTGACGCCAGACTCTCGCTTCTTCTGGGCATCGCGGTCGGCGAGAGTGGAGGGGTCGGCGTTAATAGGTTGCATTTCGGCCTGAGAGCAATAGAGTTAGCAATTGAGCTTTTGTTTTCAGAGGAAATTCCTGTACCATCTTGTAAGCTACTGGGGCGACTGCACCGAGGGCAACCGCAGCGAGCCACAGAGGAGAGTAGTTGAAGTAAGAGGATCGTGAAGCTTTAGGACCGGCAGAACTAGACAGCCAGCGTCTCGTAGAAGCGAATTGTGTTCTTGGGAAGCGTGTAGAAGGAGATGCAAGGTACGCAGCAAGGCGCTGGGAAGGCCGCCTGGCAGCCATGATATTATATATTTGGACAATGCAACGCGAGGAGCCGGGAAATAGTAGCGGCAAAACAAGGCCGAAGGCCGGCCGAGAACGAATACAGAAAGAGAGACAGGAAGGATACGACGATCAGGCGTTTCGGATGAGGCCACTTGCGAGTGCCAGGATGCGACAGTAGGGTACAGGTACCTCTTGTTAGGTTCAAAGTCTGTATGAGAACGACTGGGAACTCAGGTGATAGTCAGAATCGAATGTTCGGCAATTGGCTAACTGAGTCTAAGGGACTTGGTAGTGTGGAGCGGGACCCGACAATGTCTGCTCCGGTGGCCGGCCGGTGCCGAGGGCGGTCAAAATCAACGCACCACTCGGGGGTACCAGACCACTGTAGCTCCGTCTGCACCTGTAATTTGTGTAGAGCTTCTCCGGGCGATGAAATCAGTTTGGGGAGAAATCGAGGGAAATCTAGAAAATCTGTAGAACAACTCGTGATGTGGATGTTGCAGTGTGGCTGACAAGGAAGGCCTCAGTTGTCAAACTTTCAATTTGGTGCATCCACAAGTGAAGGCAAGAAAACTGAGGACGTTGATCCTATATGACAAGAATACTTAGGCAAATTTGGTCTATTTTAGTGAATCCTTAGACCAGATGATTTTGGCACCCTACTACAATGTCAGAGGTTTTATCACCCCGAGGATCGGTAGCTGGTATCCATGTGAAGTGGTGCCGATAACTGGGCTGTCACTGACGAACATAGAACTTCTATTGTTCCTGACTAGACTCTTTGATACACAAGCTGAATCACGACTAAAGAGCTATAACTTGCAGATATACACCAACTCAGTGACACATGCAACCAACATGATGCCTCACCATTCGGTTGCCCATATGTAAGGTAGTAGAGAGTAGATGGTACTGTAGTAAGATGGTCGCAGTTTCATTGAAAGTCCAACGACTTGTGATGAGTGGTCAGCAGAGAAACTTTGCTTTCCCCAATCCTACCATTGGGTAATTACAGTACTCTGTTTGTTGCGCCATGCAAACTTTCAGAAGATGGTGCAGTTCGCAAAAAAACTTCGCGGTAAAAACTGCTCAGGATATACTAGCACTGTGAGTTTCTCTTGACTCTACCTCAGTGAGATAATCAAGGCAGCCAAGTCATGATTCATTCGTAAACATATACTTTGGCCAACACCCAATTGTAATTCACGACATCAAGAACCCTGAAGGAGCTGATGGACATGGGCACGTTTGCAGCTCAAGCTGCTTAGTACGCATCAGCTTGGTAAGTAGACTAACCCTCTCCCGGATAGTGAATCGTTGTACCTTAGAACCACTCTAACGACGTTGCCCGTAACTCGGATCCCGGTGATACATCCTCGACATCTTTGCCATGAGTTAATGACCCAGCATGAAAGAAGATCTCATTCCAAGTGATTAATTGTTTGTTAAGGTTCCCTCACAAACTCGACCCTGTGACGAGACAGTGCGACGTGACTTGCTGCTTCCCCGCCATTGTTGCCTCGCGGGGCCTCTTGTGATTCACCGAGCATCATTGACCTAGACCATTTATAGTTTAGCTCAATAGCCCCGCGACTGCCTCTCTCCCATCACTGCTTTTCATCCTGCCACTTGATGCCCACCTAGCCCGCCTATCCCCCCCTTCTGAGTGAGCGTGCCGCCTGCCCTGTGCCTGTGTCCTCCCTGCAGCTCTGGACCTGTCTGCGCCTAGGTAAGGTACCTAGGTAGTAAGGTTGCTTGCTGCCTTCCGCCTCGACCGCTCATCTGTGTTCCAGTGTCTGAGGTGTGTCAGTGCCACTGCCACCTTCTGCCTGTGACTCTCTGCCCTTCCTCATTCTTCTTCTGCCTGACGCAAGCAAATCGTAACCTAAACCTTCTTCTTATTTTACCTTATCTATCGCCAAGTTCATTCTATTTTTTCACTTTTCATACTTTCCCAAATTTTCCGCTGCCACAAGTCAACCATCCCTACTGCTTGCTTCCACCATCGATACCACTCTTACCGCCTCTACAACTTACCAACCACCACCGTCGATATGCGCAGCAAGTTCAAGGACGAGCATCCCTTCGAGAAGCGCAAGGCTGAGGCCGAGCGCATTCGACAGAAGTACTCTGACCGCATTCCCGTACGTAATTTACCCTTCACTTTGATTTGGACTCAAGTTGGGGCTCCAACTCGGCAATGAGAGAACGGCGGGCGCGTGCAATCGTGCAGTGACCGCTTATTCCCTCCGCTTCTTTACCACGATAGGAAACTAACATGTTACAAATAGGTCATTTGCGAAAAGGTCGAGAAGAGTGACATCGCGACCATCGACAAGAAGAAGTACCTTGTTCCTGCCGATTTGACCGTTGGTCAGTTCGTCTACGTCATCCGCAAGCGAATCAAGCTCTCCCCCGAGAAGGCCATCTTTATCTTCGTCGACGAGGTGCTTCCCCCAACAGCCGCCCTCATGAGCAGCATCTACGAGGAACACAAGGATGAGGACGGGTACGTTCTCACACAACTGTTGGAGAGGGCAACTTGCTGACATGACCTATAGTTTCCTATACATTACCTACTCCGGCGAGAACACCTTCGGTGATGCTTGGGAGTAAGCTGCGTGGAATCGGTTCTATATCTAACCTCGAGAATGATGAAGGCGTTACGGTCGTATTTGGGTGAATATTCGTTGGTCACTGGTTATGTTCACGTTATCTTTTGAGTCCGTACTTCAGACCTCGATAGAGAGTCTGCTACTCTTTCTGGCAACACGTCTGTATACTCGCTAGATCCGGCAATGCAGCTACGGTCCGAAGTGCTTTTTCCTGCCTCTTCCGGATTATGAGGTTTATTTTGATCAGTGACACGATTTTCAGAGTCTTATGAATATGGTATCAGAAACAATGTATAAGGAGCTCATGGTACAGTCACGCCGAGCGAAACTCTCATGAGAACCAAGATTAGGCAGCTACAGCTATCACCTGATTACCCCAACTTGGGACCGTGAGCGCTAGCACGCCATGTGCCTGAATGGCTCGTCAGAGCCGTGATTGGCATTCATTTATACAAATACTGAACTTGCCACTGATAAGATGACTTACCATAACCTGCGAGAGGGCTGTCTATAGCTTCTAAAATCTCTGGATAATTTAATAATATATCAAGGATAAGATGTCACGATTTTCAGATTTTGAGGCAACGTGGCGCTGGTTCTCACGACCCATGCCTTCATACCATTTCCTTATAGAATGCCATGACAGCGTAGCGAAAAGAGCCGTTAGCATAACCTCGTCTCATTGCGCGAAATGACTGCAAGAAAGCAATACCGTCCCGGCCTTGAGTAAACGCAAATGCCCAAAGAGATGGGTTCTGCACAAGTGACCAAGTAATGTCCCTAAATATATGAGTGTAAGCTCATGATCAACAGTCAAATACATGATATTCGCACCATGTCTTTCGGACTTGTTGACTGATGTCCTTTGGCTCAGACAAGACTTTAAGCCCGGCCTTCTTCGCGAGATTGACGTACCCGTGCTGGGTACAGAGGGGTGGGAGTAGCATGCCATCTGCACTCAATTTAAGTTCATGAACAGAGGAATACGAATATCTCGCATGCAACCTTACCTTCGATAGGCTTGATATCATTGATGAAGGTTGTATCGTCAACACCTTCGTCCTTGAACCAATCTGCTAACACCAACTTGCCCCCAGGCTTGAGTACTTTCATCACATTCTCAAAGAACAACGCCTTGTTTGGAAAATGGCTAAGTGCTTCACTTATCCATACTGCGTCAAATGTGCCCTGCTGGTTGCTGAAGAAATCGCCCATCTTCTCGGCGTCAAGCTCGAGAAATTTGACTTTTCCCTCGCCGAGTTTGGCGAAGCCATTGTCATTTGACACATCAGACGAAGAGGTGTCTTCGACAGCAGTTTTGGTCAGGCGATTTGCGATCTCGACTTGTTTGCTTGAGATGGTGATGCCCGTCACAGAGCTACCATGTTTGGAAGCGAGATACCGCGATGTTCCACCGATACCACAGCCAACATCAAGAACCGAGCTGTTGGACGGAATTTTTGAAATGTCGAGAAGGAGCTGAATGAGATTGGCTTGAGCTTCCTCCTTTGTCTGCGTTGCTTCAGACTCTGGTGTTGGCCAGTACCCGTGATGAATATGTTCACCCCTAGTACGCCAGCCAATGGATCAGCAATCGCTAAGCTTTCTGGGAGGGAGAATGTATTCACATACCACAAACTCAAATAGTAGTCACTTGCAAGATCGTAATGGAGTTTGATTCTGTCCTTGAGGACTTGCATGGTTGAGTGAGCGAGGCCGAGGGGAGTGTCATATTGCTTGCTCAGGTCGGTAGTTTGGTCAGATACTGCTGTGGCGGCCATGATTTCTGATGCTTGAGGTCGTGCGGTAGTAAGATATTGAGGCAATTGCTCAAGTTTGTTTGCAAATTGTGTATCAGAATCACACAGCAACATTTATAATGAGCCGTTATCAGGGAGTGCGTATGTACCCCGCGCGTAAGATATGCGCATCAGTGACTGCAGGGTGACACAATCGTTACCTCTCTGTCTCTGAAGACCATGCTGGAGAATGGGCTAGTTTACGAGAACAGAAAGAGGCCAGAGAGGTTTGACGAGAGGCATGAAAACACACCTCAAGATGACTGTCAAAGAATTCTCTGAGACTATAATTATATATCCCGATGGGGTTGGATAAGCTGAGTTGTTATAGGTGTCCAATGAAGCAATATGGCTTAAAATGCCTGGTCTTAGCAATTGGAATCTGGGCCTTACTGAACCCTTTGAGATAGAGGAGAACCGTGATTTTCCATGCCAGTCTACTAGGACAAATTTCCGAAACCTTTCTCGCATATAGTTTTCTGTTATTAAGTAGTAAAGCATATATGCTCGCTTGATAGAACTTTCTGGCGACACACGGGTTTTATCTGGGCACATCGAGTTTGGGTGCGAGGCTTTGGCTGAGTCATCTGCTGCACTGAAGTACCTACACGAAGAAGGCTTGTTTCGCTTGAAAGAATGCTGGTGAACTCCAAAGACAACAATTAAAGTTGTTTCTCGCTGTTGATTCCACCGGACAAGAAGCAAACTGACTTGGATGTAGATATGTTCAGCTAGGTCGCTGCTACAGGCAACAGACACTCTTTACTGACAACTGTTCTTAATAACAGATTTCGGCGCGACAATAGCAAGCATCCATGGACGCCTTTAACAAAGGAACCTCGTTATTTTAAGCTCTTCTGCAAGTGGATGCTCAACTTGTAGACGTTCTGCCTTCAGTGGGTTCCGTTTCACTACGCGCCAAAAGAGCAGGGCTACCAGCGGCTGTAACCGCAACCAATCGTTCTACACTGGAACGACCAAGACGCGACCACTTTCCGATGGCTCGATACACAAAGCGCTTCGCAAGATTAAAAACTCGGTTTCCATTTTGAATAATCACAAGATGAGGAATTATTTGCTTGTCGCTCAGCATATTTCATCAACTCACCAATAACACAACTTTCTTGTTGAAACTTGAGAAAACAAGACGAATGAACCCCCGCCATATGACATCATACTCTTCAGCCCAACTTGACTACGGCTAAAGAGCTTTGACTACAAACTCTATCTATCTTTAAACACCTCACTCACCTGTCCACCTGGCCATATCTCACCGCTGACCAAGTTTCAGAATATGCAAGACGATGATCAGAAACAAATCCAGCCAAACCGTGACTCTCACCAGAAAATCCTGTTTCAACTACAACTCATCAAGTGGCGATTTCTTTGGACGAGATCGACGGTTACCGACCACGTGAACCCCTGTCGACAAGGGCCCTGAAGAGAGACCCTTAGACCTATTTGGGGAAGCTCTTCACCAGGGTCCAGGGGCTTTAACGGTGAAGAGGCCCCTGTTTGGAAGCTTGATTGGCTGTCAGCCCTGGCAACTCTAACAACATCCTGGTGCGCCACCTCGAAAACATTCACCACCAAGAAATGTTCTGGTGATGATCATAGCCTTTTGAAATCGTTTCTCGGAGGACCCTGCTTTTTCTAGTGACCTACACGATGGCATTTACGGCGCAGTTACATTAGCCAAATAACCAGCATATCGGAATCAGTCGACAGCACCGCCACCGCGCTCATAGCTTCAGGCTAGGGTTTCATGGGAAACAGCTTGCAATGGCGTCACCCGCTTGGACTACCAAGATGTGCCGCCTTCATATCAGTTATATGCCCATGCTCTTCGCCGCCAACTGATGGTGAGCTTTGGAATGCTGGGCACCACTCACCTTATCGCTCCACGGTGTTCCCCTTGCACTCTGCGTGAGTCACTATATATCTATACTTCAACTCGCACCCCATTCACTTGGAGGCTGCTGCAGTTGATGCTATGATATTGCGAGTACAGTGCCACCTGAAGTACCTTGCTCATTGTGTAAGTCCTCTACGGAGCGGCCTTATAACTTTCAACCCATGCTTGAGGCGGCTGGGCCACTCAAAGCGACAAGTCAAACAAGCCAAACAACCTCACACCTATAGCCAGCCCAACCGTACCCTCAACTCAACTCAAGCTCAGCCTCAGCTGTTAATCTACTACAAACGCTACCTAACTCGCTATACTTGCGGTCCGTTTGCTCTTGGCTCGGTTTCGGAACCGTTTGTGTTCAGGCCTTTGCCAGCATCGTGACTGGTCACCGGTATAGGCGGGCGCTTAGCTCACCCAAATCAACCTTACTCTCGTACCCTAAGCGCTGCCGCCAGAATTTTCAAGGGCGTTTCTGTTACAGCTGATTTCTATTGGAATTTGTTATTCATTGGATACTTTATTTGTGGAGTGAGTCAGGTATGTTTTGCGTCAAAAGCTTTCTCAATCACCCTCTCTTATTGTTGCTATTCCCCTTCCTTTTGTTCTATTGTTCGGCCTTTTCTTTCACTTATACACAATTGCACTTCAACCTTGAACAATCAACATGGAATCATAGACGATAGACTGGAAATATTTTTTGCTCACGGCCGTCATTTCCTTTGTCCCATTTCTTTCATCGTTCGACCTTGGGCTCTTTATCTAATTAATCTTTGTCCCTTCATCGTGTAAATCATCATCACATCTCACTCGATCTGAGCCCTCGTCTTCCTTTGTCTTCACATTTTCTACTTATACAATCTCATAAAAACTTGATCGTTTGCATTTACCAACAAACATAGATTCAAGATGTTCTCCTCACGGAAAGAAAACGACAACCCGCCGGTCTACCCGGCCGTACCCAACTCCCTCCGGTCAGAATCCTTCGAAATGACTGAGATGCGAAAAGTTCAAGAAGCTAGAGCCGATACTGCTCCAAATGTTACTCCTTACCTTAGTCTCAGAGCAAGGCTCTCTCAAATATGGATGAATCGCTGGACAATCCTCCTCATCCTGGTCCTGGTCCGAGTCATGATCCTCATCGTTGACCTCAAAGAAAATGTCGGAGATGCCAAAGTCAAAGCCCTCTCCGCCTGCACCAAAGTCGAAGATGTTGGCAGCGCTATGGCCTCCATGCCTCATTACCTCTCTAGGGGCGTGAACGAACTTGCAGCCTCTGGAATCGAGAAATCAGTTGATGCTATGGTGTACTTGCTCGACCTGGTCCTTGTCGGCGTCAAGAACATGATCGTGTTCTACATCAACTTTCTAACTGCCACTTACGTGTGCCTGATTACCGCCATGGTCCACGGCAGTCTGGATGTTGTTGCCAATGTCACTGAAGGGGCAACTGAAAAGTTCAACGGCGTGATTGACAAGGCTGTGGAAAAGATAGAAAGTCTCTCCAAGGAACTTGAAGATGGCATTAACAAGGTCACCAAGGGAATTGAAGACTCTGTCTTTGGAGACCTTATTCCCGATATCCCAAAGGTTGACTTCTCCAGCCCCGTCAATGAGCTAAAGGACTTTGACATCAAGTCCGAAGAGTTCGTCAAGGATGTCCGCAACTTGGAAGACGATCTCCCTGACTTCCGAGAAGTCCAGAACTTGACGGAGCAAGCCATCTCGATCCCGTTCGACTTCGTCCGCAAAGCCCTCAACGAGACCTATGGCAATTACAAATTCGATCGAGATGTCTTCCCTCTCGCCCAGAAGAAGAAGCTGACCTTCTGTTCTGAGAACACTGCTCTCAACGACTTCTTCAATAACCTGTTCGAACTTATCCACAAAGCTCGAACCATCTTCATCGCTGTCTTGATTATTCTCGCTCTGGCCGCCATTGTTCCTATGGCCTGGCTTGAGATCAGACGCTGGCGGCGACAACAGCAGCATGCTCGTCTTATTGCTCAAAACTCGTATGACCCTATGGATATTGTATACATTGCGTCTCGACCCATGACGGCTACTGCGGGCATCAAGATCGCATCGCACTTCAAGGGCAAGCGACAGATTCTCGTACGATGGCTTATCGCTTATGCCACGTCCGTCCCAGCCCTCTTCATCCTGTCTCTTGCAATCGCTGGATTCTTCTCTTGCTTTTGCCAGTGGCTTCTTCTTAAGGCGATCAGAGACCAAGTGCCTGCCCTCGCAGGTCAAGTTGGCGCATTTGCTGACGATGTTGTTGAGAACCTCGAAAGCGTTTCGGCTGAATGGGCCCATGATGCCAACGGCGTGATCACGAATTTCAACAGTGAAATCAACAACGACGTCCTTGGTTATGTTACCAACGCCACGGATGCTGTGAACGACACCCTCAACACATTTCTTGATACCATGAATGATGGGCTTGACACTGTCTTCAAGGGAACCATCCTTCTTGACCCTATCAAGACAGTCATTCACTGTGTCATCGGCATCAAGATCGAGAGCGTGCAAAAGGGACTCACCTGGGTTCATGACCACGCCCAGGTCAACTTCCCACTCTTCGAAAATAATACCTTCAGCGAGGGTGCTAAGGACTCGGTTGAAGGTGACTCGGAGCTTAACACGTTCCTGGCATCCCCGTCGTCCGCCACTACTGATGAGGTCACGGGGGCTGTCAAGGCAGTTACAGATTGGCTTCACGGGAAGCTGATCCAAGATGCTCTTATCTCTACCGGTATTCTTCTAGTGTATGTACTTGTTGTCCTTATTGGCACAGTATGGACACTTGTCGGCATGGTCTCACCAGACAAGGGCCGCGCCGAAGGTGGTATGCGCTATACTGGAGACAACAGACCGGGCTTGAGTCCTCGTGTCGGACATCATGATCCCGCCAATCCCGATGGCGCAACACATTTTCCTCGTTTTGGGTCCTCCTCTGGCGAGATAGATCACTACAGAGAAGATGCACCCAGGCATGACGAGAAGTTCATGTCCGGTGCGACAGGGGCCCGTGCTACACAGGTGGACGGTCACCAAAGAAGCAGCTCCTACGGTTACTTAGACACTGCAAGCGGCAAATACTAGGAGTGTTGGAGCCCGATAGCCAGTTGAGGGATGATTTCCTCTGCAGTTTCTTTTTTATTACTCTGGCCCTGGCTGGACCCGCGCCGAGAGAGACGATCCTTTTTAACTGCATGAAGCGATGACTACGCGGAAGGCGCTAATATAACGTATCTTGGACATGGAGGCAACTCAAAGTTATTTATTATGTTTCTCAATTGATATCCAGAAGGGAAAAAAAGGTAGTGGTCGTTTGGATACTTAGTCTATGTTTCGTGTCCAAGGGATAATCTTGGGTCTGGTTCGTGTTCTACATTGTTTGTGGTCATGATTTCAACCAGATTGTTTCTAGCCTTAGACTGACACATAGCAACAACAAATTGAAGGCTACAATTGCAAATATTATGGCGTAGTGATGGTGATGTGGATGTCATGCATGCCTGTGAATGCATGGTTATTGTGACTGCATAACAATGCGTAGACTCCCTTTGATGAGTGAAAGTTTGTTCTGTTTCTGGTCGGAAGAGGTTATTCCTGATACTAATTCAGCCCTACATGTGGTTCTTTGTTACAAGCTGCTTGGCGTCGGAGTTGCTCGACAAAGAGACTCCCTCGTACGTGCCTTAGTGTTGGTACCTATGCATGATGACTGCAGCAAAGTGAATGCTAGAGAATACCCAATCGTAATGTCCGTAATTGCTTACATAGATAGGAGTACGAGATATGTCACACGATTTAGATGCCATGATGCAGGACCCTGAAATTGCAGCCAAAGCTCCATCCAATGTCATATTGATTGATTACCGAATTAGGGAATTCCGGAGCCGAAGTGGGTGCTATGATGCTTGATGCAGGGCGGAGTGTGGGCGGAATATGCACCTGCGGGCGACTTGCATGAGCGGGAAGGAGCTAACGAGTCCAGAGGCACAATTGCAGGTGGCGGAACTCGTTCTTCCGGAATCGGTGGCGGAGAATGAGAATGCAGTGCAGTCACCACCAACAAACAACCCTCGCCTCAACTTTCTTTCTCTCTTCTTTAATTTAAAGATCCCCACGTCCCCCCTAGGAATCTCCTCCCTTCAATCTCTATCTCATTTCTAGGACCAGAGTCGATAATCAATTCGCTATGGACGCTATCAAACAGACTTTCAGGCGCTGCAAGGAGCAGAACAGGGTCAGTACGCCAAATCCTCGTCATGACTGCCCCTCCGCGGGGTAAAACGGCGAGAATACCAACTTTTGCTGGACGAACAAAGAAACTGACAATGGCTCTTCTCTCTCAAACAGTCTGCACTGGTAACATATGTCACTGCTGGTTACCCCAAGCCCGAGGACACACCCAACATTCTCCTAGCTCTCGAGAAGGGTGGCGCCGGTAAGTCTTCCTCGGCTCAATGACGCCTGTGAACTGTACTAACCAAGTCGCAACCCTAGACGTTATCGAAGTCGGTGCGCCGTTCACCGACCCAATTGCCGATGGTCCTACTATCCAAACTGCCAACACGGTTCGTACAGTACCAATCGCTTCGATTAGAGGGGAATTGACTGGTCTAGATTGCTCTCGAGAATGGTGTCACAATCGAGTCCACATTGGCGATGGTGAAGGAGGCTCGATCTCGCGGTCTCAAGGCCCCCGTTATGCTTATGGGATACTACAACCCTCTTCTAAGCTATGGTGAGGAGAAGCTGCTCCAGGACTGCCACTCCTCCGGTATCAATGGCTTCATCGTCGTCGACTTGCCTCCCGAGGAGGCTATTTCCTTCCGAAAGCTCTGCAACAAGGGCCGGTGAGTCAAGAACGCCCAAATCGGCCTGATTACAATACTGATTCCATACAAAGTCTCTCATATGTTCCTCTCATCGCTCCTGCTACATCAGATACCCGAATGAAGATTCTCTGCCAGCTCGCCGATTCATTCATCTACGTCGTTTCCCGCATGGGCGTCACTGGCGCTACTGGCACTCTTAACGCGAACCTTCCCGACCTTCTGGAGCGAGTGAAGAAGTACAGCGGCAACAAGCCCGCCGCTGTCGGTTTCGGTGTCAGCACTCGAGAGCACTTCCTAAGTGTCGCTACTTTGTCAGACGGTGTCGTTGTCGGCAGTCAGATCATCACCACCATCAAGAACGCCGCTCCTGGCCAGGCTCTTGCCGATGTCGAGAAGTACTGTGCCTACCTATCAGGCCGCGATTCCGATGAGAACACAAGAGAGGTCGGTCTTGTTGAGGCTGTTGCTGGTGCTAAGGAGCCCAGCGGCGAGAATGTTACCGTCAGTGGTACTGTCACAGATGCCGATATCACGGCTGAGGAGGACAGCGCTCTAGTTGCTCAGCTCGCTGCTCTTCACGGCAAGATCCCCGAGCGATTTGGCGAATTCGGTGGTCAGTACGTTCCTGAGAGTCTGATGGACTGCCTGTCACAACTGGAGGATGGATTCAATGCGATCAAGGACGACCCTTCTTTCTGGGAGGAATACCGATCTTACTACGAGTACATGGGGCGACCCGGCCACTTGCACTTGGCTGAGCGACTCACTGAGCACGCTGGTGGTGCCAACATCTGGCTCAAGCGTGAGGATCTCAACCACACTGGTAGTCACAAGATCAACAACGCTCTGGGACAGCTTCTCCTTGCTCGAAGACTTGGAAAGAAGCGTATCATCGCTGAGACCGGTGCTGGTCAGCACGGTGTTGCTACCGCTACCGTTTGTGCCAAGTTCGGCATGGAGTGCACAGTTTACATGGGAGCTGTAAGTTTAAGTCTATTCGCTGGTCTAAATATCATTACTAATGCATTGAATAGGAGGACGTCCGACGACAGGCCCTCAACGTTTTCCGTATGCGACTTCTCGGCGCTAAGGTTGTTGCTGTCGAAGCTGGCAGCAAGACTCTTCGAGACGCTGTCAACGAGGCCCTCCGCGCTTGGGTCGTTGACTTGGACACTACCCACTACATCATCGGTTCTGCCATCGGACCTCACCCCTTCCCTACCATTGTCCGAACCTTCCAGTCAGTGATCGGTAACGAGACCAAGCAACAAATGCTCGAGAAGCGAGGCAAGCTTCCCGATGCCGTTGTGGCTTGTGTTGGTGGTGGCAGTAACGCTGTCGGCATGTTCTACCCCTTCGAGAATGAGCCTACGGTCAAGCTTCTGGGTGTTGAGGCAGGTGGCGATGGTGTTGACACCGCCAGACATAGTGCTACTCTCACTGGTGGCTCCAAGGGTGTCTTGCATGGTGTGAGGACATATGTTCTCCAGGACAAGCACGGTCAAATCACCGAGACACATTCCGTTTCTGCTGGTCTCGATTACCCCGGTGTCGGACCTGAGCTGAGCTCTTGGAAGGATAACGAGCGAGCAAAGTTCGTTGCTGCCACTGATGCTGAGGCATTCCTTGGCTTCAAGCTCATGAGTCAGCTCGAGGGTATCATTCCTGCTCTTGAGACTGCTCACGGTATCTTTGGTGCCATTGAGCTTGCCAAGACAATGAAGAAGGGCGAGGATATTGTCATCTGCCTGAGTGGCCGTGGTGATAAGGACGTGCAGAGCGTCGCTGATGAGCTGCCCAAGTTGGGCCCTAAGATTGGCTGGGATCTCCGTTTCTAGATTAAAAGTGATACCATGTTTGGATTATGAAGCAACCATTGAAATGATAGCACGAACAAAAAAGTCTTTTTTTTCCCTATCATGGCTCTGCGGGTTGGTGATACAATGGTTGGAAGGCGTTGAAAATGGAGGGTTTTGGTACATATTATACATAAGACATTTTACAACGTAAACTTTTGCTCGCCTTGTGTCTTTCTGGTTTCCATCTCTGCATCGAGCTCCTTGAATAACAGGGCCTCCTCCTCATCTGACAACTCCTGAATGCCCTCCAAATCAGCCAAATCCTCGTCACCCAACACAAACTCCTGCGCCATAAGCTCGCCCAGCGTCGCTTGACTACGCTTGCTTAGGGGCCCCGGAGTAGCGAAATCGAGCGCATACTGGATAATATCATCCCGGTCCTCAATCTCCTTGGGCGGCATGCCCAAAGCAATACGCTCCTCATTAAACCGCTTCTGAATATCCTTGGACTGCATGAGCAGCCACCTCAAGTTCCAGCCACCGGGGCCAAGCTCCTTTATCCTGGCGGGCTTGCTCTTGAGAAGATATTCCTGGAGACCACCTTCTCGACGGATGGTCTTGAGAACTCGGAGTGTGAGGCGGGTCTTGACATTGGCTTGTATGGCAGGTAGCCTGAAGACCTTGACGTGAACGTTTGGACGCCAGAATCGGCGGGCCTTGTTGTTGTACTTTTCCGCAACAGTGTTGCCAAAACGAATTCTCGCTGAGCCGTATAGACCCTTGTTGGACTGCTTGTAGACTCTTCGCTCGCCATAGGGGTATGGGGGGATCAGACGGTTGGGTAGAAGATGTGACTTGATCGTCTTGGTCTGCTGAGGCAGAGTTGTGCTGAATAGTCGAGTGGGAGTCGCTGTCAATGATGAGGCCAGGGCCCTCAGAGCCGGCCGAGCGGGGGCCCAGGACGCCATGATATTCGTTATCAAGTCTCGAAGTGTGATTTTCCGGTTATATACGAGACATTGGTCTTCAATTGACGTCGAGGCGGGCGGAGATTTTCGAGCGCGGAGTGCCCCCTTGAAGATGCGCTGATCGTCGACGATATCAATGACCTTTGAGAGTTGAGATTTTTGGGCTGTCGTTGTTCGGAGGGGCGTGATGTTCCGGCGCCGGAGACATGGGCCGTTTAACTCGAGGGAATTGCCCAATCAGGTGATTTCGTGGTGTCTTCGCGATGGGATCCACTACAGCTTCACTATCAACAAAGCAAACAATGAGTATTCGTTGACAGCGGGATTTGACCCGATCTGATATACGATGACCATGTTTCCTCCTGTGGAAGACTCTGTTCTTCAGAATAATCCTGATTTTGCGAATCTCTATAATAAACTTACAAATCTTGTACTTAATCCTGATGGATCGACTAAGGAGGACCCCAGAGCTAAAGAGCGGGCTGCAGTTCGAGAGGTGAGACTACTCCATGGTTACCGTCTCAATAAAGATGTTTTAATCTGACTTGAGGCATAGGAACTCAACCGCAGGCGTCTTGGCTGCGCAAAACAGCATCTCTTGACTCGCGCCATCTCATCAGCAACATCATCAAGCACACCGCCCGCAACAAGAGCTTCTTCCCGCTTACGAGCACCTCAGAATCAACAACCTACAGAGTCAAGATCGCAATTACAACAACAGCCTTCACTTCCAGAGCCTCTACTGGATCTTCTTCTCATCCTCCCTCCACTTCTCGACGCCAACAATCCGCCTCTTCCTCAAGATACCCTCCAGCTCCTATTCGCCCATCCTCCCCTTTCGGACCTTGAGACTCTCCTTCCAGCTCTTGCACCAGTCATCGCATCAAATTTACGGACCTGGGCATTAGGCCTTGCACGGATCGCTCATCCGTCTACGAATCCATCCTTTCTCCATCGACATATTGCTTCGCTGCCAGCTACCCTCACGTCCTGGCGTTCTGACCTCACAGCTGCAGAAGGAGATCTGAGCACTCATCGGTTACGCTCCCTGGCTGCCTTGACAACTCTTCTTCAGTCCGCAAGCAATGCTTTGAGTCTTCTCGTCCGCGCTCTTGAAGTAAAGCACGGCGTTGTAGCCCGCAGTCTTGAGCTCCGCGCCGCCGATGTCGCTCTTCAAGCTCGTCGTCACGACGCCGATGCTGCTATAGCTGCTGCCTCTGTGCGCCGCGAGGTCTACACACCCGAAGCAATTGCTGCTCTAAAGAACTATGGCGCGCACTTGCGCGATGCTAGAATGCGAGGTGAGGAGCGCATTCGTGGTCTGCAGGCTGAGTTGGGAGAGTACGGCGTCGGTGTTGATGGCGGAGAGACAAAGGAGAGGAAGATGAGAGAGATGTCGAGGTTATATCGGGACATGGCGAGACAAATGGATGAAGTGAAAAGAGACCTGGACCGACTGAACCAGGGTTAACAAGGGGTGGTAATTGTGAGACACAATGTGTTTCATACTATTCACGCTGTATGAAAGATCAATGATGGCACAAGAGCAGCGCGAACTGCTAGCATGATTTAGACTCAATACCTACTTAGATCGAATGCACATATCTTCACATTTCCAAACTCAGTATGATGTGCTGGAGAGGTAGCAAACGCATAGAACGTCTTCTATATAGGTTATTCGTACATGTATTTTCAAGTTCTCTTCGTCTCGTCATTACTTCTCCAAGTCAATACTAGACCTGGACCCTAGACTCGGGGTATTTTCAAATCCATCCGCCCCGACAACTGTCATGGTCGTAGCTGTCTTTTTGCATCCAAGAAATCGCCTTTTAAGGCAGTGTGATCACTAGGTGCATATCCTTCTCATTTTATATTCTAGTCATTCGTATTTAACCCTTGACCTTGTAGATGGCCTCGGCAAGACGACCAACGTTGTCAGAAGTGATACCAGCGACAGAGATACGGCCGTCCTTGGTAGCGTAGACGGAGAACTCCTCAGCGAGGCGAGTCATCTCCTCTGCAGTCAGTCCGGTGTAAGCGAACATGCCGATCTGGCTGGTGATGTGAGACCAGTCGTGCTTGGAGCCGAGCTTCTCAAGGTTCTCCTTGAGGAGGGCACGCATGGTGATGATGCGGTCAGCCATCTGCTTGACCTCACCGAGCCACTGCTTGTAGAGAGTAGGGCTGTTGAGGATCTCGGAGGCGATGCGGGCACCGTGGATGGGAGGGTTGGAGTACAGAGGTCGGATGATGATCTTGAGCTGAGAGTCGACACGCTTCTTCTCCTCGGCATCGGCGCAGACGAGGGAGAAGGCACCAATGCGCTCACCATAGAGACCCTATGAGATTATTAGCTGGCCTTGTTCTCTCATTTTCTTTATAGAAATCACATGTAAATTTGTTTAGCGTACCATGTTCTTGGCAAAAGACTGGCACAGGGCAATGTTGTGGCCCTGCTCAACGAAGTAGCGGACAGCAAAGGCATCTTTGTCGGTGTCACCGCTAGCAAAGCCCTGGTAAGCCATATCGAAGAAGGCGAAGTGGCCCTTCTCCTTGACGACGTCAGAGATCTGCTTCCACTGCTCCTGGGTAGGGTCAACACCGGTAGGGTTGTGAGCGCAAGCGTGGAAAAGGAAGACACTGCCGTTGGGGGCACCCTTGACGTCAGCAATCAGACCCTCGAAGTCAAGGCCGATGGTCTTCTTGTCGTAGTAGCGGTACTGCTCGACCTCAAGACCGGCATGGTTGAAGACGGCCTTGTGGTTAGCCCACGAGGGGGTAGGGATGTAGATCTTCTTCTCGCCAGGGAAGAACTTCTGGAGGAAAGCAGCACCGACACGGAGGGCACCGGTACCAGAGATGGTCTGGGTGATGGTGATGCGATCAAGGGCGGGGTTGTTGGGACCGTAGGCCAGCTTGGCGGCGGCGGGAGGGAACTCGGGAACACCAGTGATTCCGGCATACTCCTTGTTCAGCTTGGCATCGACCACCTTGAGCTCAGCCTCACGAACAGAGGGGAGAACGTAGGGCTTGCCAGCATCGTCACGGTAGGCACCGACACCTGTATGGGATTCGGATCAGAATGAGGTCGAGAACTAGCCAGAAACCTCCGCATTCGGATGGCGGGGGATGACGTCGCAACATACCTAGGTTGATCTTCTTGCTGTTCTTGTCGGCCTTGAAGGCTTCAGTGATACCTGGAGAGATAAATTAATATCGATATTCATGATAGTGAAGCGATTCGTCTTTGGCGCAAACGCCCCGTATTCGGAGAAACGGAGCGCATCGCATAAAGCGGGCGTTGTACGTACCAAGAATGGCCTGTACAGAACAAAACAAGCAATTGATTAGCAACAGAAGCTCGCGCAAAACTCAGTAATGGCTGATTTAACTTACATCCTGTGAGAGGTTAGCATGAGGTCGTACAGGAGAGGTGCGCCAGCAGTGAGGGAGCTTCTTACAGGAGGGCCTTGAGGAACGTTAGCCCAGTGAGAGGCAGCGCGAATGGCAACCAGGTTGAACTGGGTAGGACGGGCAGCCCGGCGGCTGGCGACTCGGAGAGTGGACAGCATTGTGAAGGTGATGATGAGGGATGGATTGATGACTGAGAAGAGGTTGAAGGAGGAGAAAGAGGAGGAGAATAAAAAAGCGTGGGAGGAGAAGTAGGATCACTTGAGGCGATCCTATCCTATGGCGGAGTGTGACTAGGTAGGCAAAGCGTGGTGTCTAACGTACATTTTGGCGATCGGGCCTCTTCGGAGCTGGGCTAGGGGAGCTGTTGGCCAATCAGATACCGGAGACTGGATCGAGACCCTTAATTTATGGGGGCTTCAAAGCAGCTCCCACGGAATGAGCTCACCTTGATCAGGGCCTTTCTCGGTGGGCTTCTGCTGCCCGTGAAATTCTAGTGGGGTTACCCCGGACATCGGCGTGTGAAAAAATGGCAGTCACAGGCGCTCAAGCCACAATATTTTGACCCTTCCCGGGGTGTTTCTCTCCAAGGGATCTACGGATACTTGCCATGACTCTTGGCTAAGGTGCCTACCTGTAGAAAGAATGACTCTTTTAACGGTGAATGACACATACTCTAGAATTGTGAGTCAAAAGGTAGGAGAGTTGGTATTAAGTTTAAACATCAACTACCTTACTCTATCCGTAGGTAGTTCTGTTAACTACCATTTAGGCTCTATAGGTAACGCAATATGCCAAGTCGAGGATAATATGTAGAGTCCTAGTGTAATAAGTGAAACCCTCCCTGTTGTTTCTGTCGTTCCTTCTTTCCTAAAGAAACGCCTCAAGCTGAGTGGTGCGCCTGAGGCGGTTCCAGGTTCTGTCTTTAACCCTGTTCGGGTCTTGTTCCTTTTGTCCATCATAATTCATTTCTAAATAAACACAACAATGAGATTGGTTCACCAATTTATCTAGTCGAGTCGACAAGATCGAATTGTCCCTTCGACATATCGAAGGACGATATTTTGTCACCAATTGCCTGCCGCCACTTCGGGATAGTATGATCTGAGTACTGTCCAGAAGCTGGGACCCCAAAATCATCAAGACCGCTTGAAACCCGGGATCTCGATGGATCCTTGTCAAGCAAATATGGACACATGCACGACGGTTCAGAGCAGCTTGCACATGTCAAAAGCCCGATTCATCCGCATTCGATTCATCACTAGATAAAACCGGCATTTGATGATACTCTTTTCAACAGCCGGTACGAGCTTTCTTATGTTTATACTCTTCGACGATAGTTTCTATCTACACCAACACTGGTACAAACCCATATATGTGCTGGAATCAGCTTATATATGAGGCCACACCGAGAAAGGAGCGAGAAAAGAAAAGAAAGCTCCCATCAACCGCCGGCAACCGAATCCGACCCTGACCTGTTTCCAATGACTGTCGATTTATTCTCCAGCTGTCCGGTCGACTCCGGCCTCTTCACCGCGCGTCCCATTCTGGGTCTTCCGCTGGGCCTGTCTATAGCAGCGGGTCCGCTCTTAGGATACGGACAGGACAGCGCCCTTTGAAGCTCGACGCCCATTGTCTCTCCGCTTGTCCAGATTCCCCTCCCACTACTATCTGTATGCTCACTTTAGCCCTGACTGCGTCACCGAGTCCATGCTTCAGGTACCGGGCTCTACCGTTATGGAACCCACAAACACGCGCATTTCCTCTGCACCGGTTCCGTCCTCGTGACCGGCCCGGTCCCGTGTATTCTGCAACTACAATACACATGCCGTTGCTGAATCATACAAGCTTCAGGATGCGGTATATAATATCTTTACAGAAACCCACAAGGTGGTTGAGCGCAGAAACGTCGATTGGTTTACGGGAGTGGCCATCCGAACATTTCAAACTGAAATTACCGCCAAACGTGGAGGCTTCAAACACTGGTCATAGACACCAAAAGAAACACAGTATCCAAGGGAATCATTAAGTCAATTATCGTGACGCCTTCAACCAAATTACATACTGGAGCCTCCCATTTTTTTGCAACTACATTTTGCATGTCCATAGGATATGGAGCTTACTCCCAAACGCCAACGCCTATGTGATGCAAGTGCCAAGGCAAATGTCAATGCCGACCAAGATCCGAGATATCCCCTTACCAAGATCTCTACATCTTGCATGTGACGTATTTCAGCTGAATCTGTGATGGTTTGCTGGGATATTTGCGAGATTAGGGTACAATCATCTCATCAACGTTATTCATTTCTTGCACTGGGGCAAGAGTGTATAGGAGGCTGAGCAGTTACAATCTGCCAACCTATGCTTTGTCGTGGACCTTCTCGGAGGGTGTGTCCGCGAGTTCTTCGTACCGATTCATGACATTCTCCTCCACTGTCTCATGGAATACATCCACCTCAGTAGACGCGAACTTCCTTGCGCCGATACCTCGCTCAAAAAGCACGTCGAGCTCCGCAAATGTGCGCCCGCTTGGCTCTGGTAGGCGGAAGAAGGTGTAGATGATGCACAAGAAGCAAATACCGCCCTATTGTTCTCGTCAGTAACGAGGCCTATGTGTTATGGAGTGGCGGAGTGGCTCTTACCCAGAAGAATCCCGCATAATTACCCCAGTCCCAGGCTGTGGGGTTGAGCATATAAGGAGTCAAAACGCTGTTGATGATGCCCACAACGTTGCTGTTGTCAAATGTGGTTAGCTCTCAGTAACAACAGTTCGGCCATGGCTGAACGCCAACTGAGGACAGCGTCCCCTGGCTTTTGCAATATTCGTGACTTACTAGAGGTTACGCCCAAGAACAACTGTCTTGATCTGCAAACGCCGGGATGACAATTCTCCCACAAGAGAATAGCATACAGTTCCAATGGTCAACTGGTAGAAAAGCGCCCACACAATCATCATACAGCCTGTGGCGAGCGATGATTGGCTTCGATGAGCCTCGGGCACTAGACCAAGGAAACCCATGATGAGCAACATGGAACAAAGACCGCAGAGACCATAGAGAACTAAGGATCGTCTGCCAATACCCAAAGTCATAAGACCCCAAGCACCAAAAACTCCGGCCATATTGATACCGTACTGGCCCAGGGCAAATGAATATGCCTTGTCGGCTGATAGTCCAGCCTGTTCAAGGAAGTAGGTGGAATAGTTGGAGAATGAATTGCCGCTCAGGTTCTGAATGGCCCAGATCATGCATACGATCTCGGTACGGCGAAGGTCGGTGCCCTTGAAGCAGTCCCAGTAACTTGCACCAGATGTGATCTTTTCTTCAAGGGCAGTTGTATGTACCATCATGGCGATAGTTTCGTCGACGTCAAAGTCAGTCTCGCGGTCGAGACTGGTCAAGCGAAGCAATGCCTCCTTAGCATCCTGGGTACGACCTCTTCGCACCAGCCACCAAGGCGATTCGGGCGCAAAAAAGATGCCAATGAGGAGCGGCAAGGGCCACATCCACTGGAGAGCATATGGAATGCGGTACGCCCATTCATCGTCGCGCTTGAGCATGGCGTGAATGACGCCTATGCCGATCTCCTGGCCAAGGCCCCAGCAGAAGTTGACATACGTCGTCAAGTACCCACGCAGAGCAACTGGACAAACCTCAGATGCATAGGTGATGGTCAATGTTTGGAAGATACCCCACGGGATACCACACAGTATCTCAGCAACAAGCAGGGTCTGAACGTTCTGGGCGGTAAAGAAGATTGTTGTGAAGCCAGCTACACAGACAAGACAGGCCATGACAGTGTAACGATAACCAAATCGTTCAGAGATCCAACCGTTGATGAAAAGACCAATGATCTCACCACAATGGGCTCCCTATGAATTGTTGATGAGCGAGTACACCGAGGACTTGTGGGCAGATGACTTACATTACTCAGACCAGCTTGCCACGCAGCCGGTACCTGGTATTCTCCATCATCACCAAGGACGCCATACTTCTTGTTGAACTGCGGGAAGGCATCTGGTAGTAACTATTAGTGAGATGAAACTATAGCTTCGCTCAATATCAATGCTGACTCCGCACACCAGATATCTGATTGCAGTCGCACACGGATAGCCAGTAGGTCGGTCAACACATACAAAAGTTATTGACGAGAGAGATGTCATA
Source organism: Fusarium acutatum (assembly GCA_012932015.1). Classification (NCBI taxonomy): domain Eukaryota; kingdom Fungi; phylum Ascomycota; class Sordariomycetes; order Hypocreales; family Nectriaceae; genus Fusarium; species Fusarium acutatum. The sequence goes on along the minus strand of JAADJF010000137.1, from coordinate 134,518 downwards.
GCCCTCCATTACAATACATGTGGAGATGAGGATACTCCAGAAGATGGCCTTGGGATAGAGCTTGATGCCCTGGCGGAGGGTCATGGTACGCTCCTTGTGGGCGGCCGAACGGGCATGCTCGACGATGTTGATATGCGTCTTACTGGGGTCGGTGTCACCCTCAGCGGCCGAATCCACGGCGGCCGTGTTTTCGGGTGTGTCCTTCGAAGGCGGGGCCGTTGCCGGGGCCGGCGTCACCATGTCTTGTTCGTCCGCCATGACTTCAGCTTCCTGAGCCTGGTCGTGGAAATGGGCTTATAAACCAATCAAAACCTGACTTACAAAGCTGAAGACGACTGTTGAAAAGCACTGCAACGGATGGAGAGGGGTCAAGCAATATGATAAAAACTTGTCCAAATACGCTTGATGTGGTGGTGGAGGGGCAATGTCGAACGAAGTCATAGAAGTATGAAGTTCAACGTGTGTAGGAAAGGTGACACTTCAGATGGACCAGGACGAGACACAACAAAACAACAGAGGATCCGTGGGCGACAGCGATGATAGCCACTCTTCACTCACACACGACCTGCAACAGTACGTAGCAGAAACAGAGAACAAGCAGAGCAAAGCAAAGCAAAGCAGGCAGAGAGAGAACACAAGAAGAGAGAAAGTCTGATGGAGTCTGAAAGGGACCTTTTTTCAGGTAAAAATGGATCTAAAGGTCAACAACTTTTATTCTAGGGGCGGATGGTCGGATCAAAGCGGGACGAGCCATGCCAGACCAAGTATGGCAGAATCATTGAACAATGGAGTGCGACTCGAGAGTCTGGAACTCGCAATTTCTCCGTGTGGTCGTTGCATTTGCCAACAGATGGTCAGGGAGCTTGTGAGGCCACAGGCCAATGGCGCCTGTTGAGGAACATTATCTCTCAAGCCCATCCTTGCTATTTTCAAGTGGGCCGATTGCTCTTTAACCGCAGGAAGAAACCTCACGGTTCATATCAGATCTGGTTCATTCAGATGTCGAAAGAAGCATGGTCGAGCCGCAGACCACTACACATGCTGCCACAGTTGCCACCTTAAATACACTGCCTTGGTTCAAACAGAACGTTGGTCATTGACAACGGCATTCAAGCTTATCTTTTTGAAAGTTACCAAGGGTGCGGAGCCTCAACTTGGCTAACCCTACTTGACTCCAATGCCCAGAAGCTAGAACAATCGGCAGCCATTTAGCGCCATTAAAACTTGCGAACCCCTGGAACTGCCAGGATAATTGGAGAACTCTTTCAATGTCCGTGGTAGGGCCGACAAACCTTCACCGTTCATTCCATCCCTCGCTCAGTGGCGAGAGCGAATTCAGCCGATTATCTTCATGACATTAGTTGAAGTGCCGTAGAAGACACCAAGTTTGTGTCGTCAAAACATCATTTGAGGCCAAGTAGTGGCTATTACTGACCGATATATATACCATCTTCAATTCGTGACATTGGAGTTACTCCAAAATACGAAAGGAAAACACTCCTTGACTCCAATTGATACTGCAGTCTTGATGCCCTTTGCGGTCAGCTATTATTCGATAAAGTCAAGGCTTGAAAATCCAGGCCAACCTAGTGAAACACAGTTGATCTTGGAAACTCATACACATGCTGGGGTGGGACTGCTCTCAGCCACTATGTACCTGATCACGATAGCTCATGCGGGGGCCGCAGTTGATCTATAAAGTTGCCAGCCGTCCGGGGAACAGGCGGGGACTTGCATGGGAATTAAGTGCCTGAGTTTTCTTATGTTATGAGTCAGGTTTGTATTGCAGTTGCTGGGTAGTGATGTGGTGATGCAGCTCTTATATACAATGCTACTCATGCCAATCAACATGCCATGCTTCGTTTGGCTATTGGCCTCGATTCTTCTTCCACACGTCTCTCCACCACTCCTTTAGCCCATATGCTTTCTCCTGTGCTTCAACATGGACTTTGACATCGCCGCCTCCAGTCAATGTCTCTAACAAACCCGTCTGTTTGCCCGTTTGACCCCCACCTCCCAGACTCCTGGCTTTTCCGCCCGTCGCACGCTCCTGAATCTCTCGAGCCACTGTAGGCGCAACTTCAGCAAAACAGGCTTTGAGTTCTCGCTCGAGTGAAAAGTACGGCTTCTTTGCTAGATCTGGCGCCATCAGGTTATAGCTTCGTGTCAGGGCATTAAGACGCTCAATCGACAGCTTGAGATATGCCGCTTCGGTTTGCTCCCACGCTGAATCTCGAAACGGCCGTCCAACAACCGGCGAGGCAGCCTTGGTCTCTTCCACTTGTCCATCAGCGTTCTTCCGTATAATTGGGTTGTGCACCTCTTCTGCTGCAGCGTATTCTTCTGCTCTTCGAATCTGCTCCTGCAACGATCCTCCCCGTGAAGCGATCATCCTCGCTGCAAAGCGTCGCCAGTCGTTCCGTAGTCGAGCTCTAAAAATACCTAGCTCTTTAGCAACCTCCTGTTGTTTTTCTATCCAGGGTGGAACAATATCCTGTCTTTGAATCATTTTGTTCATGATATACTCAGTCGTATCGATGAAGGGGTTATCGGCGCGAGCATCACGCTCAACTCCCTTTCCGCGGGGAATATTCTTGAACTGTCCTCTCGCAATAGCGTTCTCGATGCGTTCATTCGCCAGTGCTGCAAGACCCGCGATAGAGTTGGGCAACGCTCGGGCTCCAGGCTCAAACCTCTCCCTCAACTCTTTTCTCCAAGCCTCTTTTTCATCTTTACTCATACCATTTTTGGCTTGTTGGCCACCCATTCCGACATAGGTGTTCACCTTGTCCCTCGCCTTGGCTACTTTCTCTCCAGCTGATCGCCTCGGTTGCTTCTGTAGTCGCATATCAACCGGAGGAGGTTGGAACTTGCCCCTTAGGCCTGGGGCGAGAGGTTTCTTTGCATCATCGAGCATTCGAAGTACCGTGTGTGCAGTGCTCTCTTCTCCTGTCCACGCCTGCGCGGAGGCGATGTGCCTTGTTCCCTCACCTGCTGTTGACGAGAGACCGGCCTCGGCAAAGGCGCTGGCATTTTCAGATTTGAAATTTGCATCTGCAATTTTGTTCAACAGTCTTTCCTTGAGCTCCACCGAGAAACCGGCATCCTCAACGGCCCTACGTCCGGCTCTTCCACCGGTAAAGAGGGCTTCCTCTGTAGCTTCTTCCAACCGTCGAGCCAAGGGCCCAAGTTCCTTCTCCACAGTATTTTCATCACTCCATCGTTCGACTTTCTTTGCAGCTTTGTCTTGTTGTTGATCCTCCGTCTTGGATGCACCAGCCTGCGTTGAATATTGAGCTGGTGGCAATGTTCTGGGTTGGCGAGAGACTTGCAGGCAACGCCGACATACAAGGGGCACCCGGCGTATAGACACAGACATTTCGTGAGCCTTGAAGGTCTATAAGAGACTAAGTTGAAGTCCAGTACGAAATTGGAAATGTTGAAAAAGGATGCACTTGTATGAAATTGTAATGACGGCAATGAAGTTGATCAGTTGAGATTAGTCAGCCAGCCACCCTATACATACCATCATCGCCACTTCAGCCATCAACATATTACAAATTTGACTTGGAATAACTAGCTCTAGTAAAGTACTTTATCTTTAAGAAAGTACCTGCATGTGCCCATACTATTGGATAGTTCTAATTGTCCTGCCGTGTAAAGACTCCGCCAGATATCGGCACCAAAAATGACCTTCTAACCTCGACACACCACCAACTCAGGCTCAGCCTAGAAAAAATGATTGAAGGCGATAGCGAGTAGAAGGGCAAACACCGAGCTAACTGGCGGCCTCGTATGAAACGCAAAGTCTTCTTCGTCTCCTTGGTTCTCTTCACCGTGAGGATCATCCCTCGGTTCTCCATTGGGAGTGTTCGCCCTTACAATCCAGGTACTGCTGCTATTGCCGCGAAGTTCACCACTCGCAAGATTAACTGTGGCTGTTGAGCCGAGGATTTTACCACTTTTGCTTACACCAACAGCCCGTGCGGATCTAAGAAGTGGAAATGTATCCAGGAGGATTTCTGTTTCAAAGCCAAATCGAGATGAATTTGCGAGGAGTCTCGGAGAAGAAGTGGCGTTCTTGTCATCTTCACCAACGTACTACTGAAGAATCAGTAACAGTCACGAGTAAGAGATGTGTCCGAACGCACCACTTCCCATCGGTCAACCTGAGTATCGCCATTCCAGGACACATAGATGGTAGCGTTTGTCGCCTCATTCCCCGGAAGCGCGGAAGCGATGGAAGGACCCCATGGAGGTCGGCCAATCCATTCCATCTTCCACGCGCGATACACAGACATATCAAGATCGGGATCACCGTCAGTTGCATGTGGGATAACTCCTCGCTGAATATCCATGACAACTGTACCATTGGATGTATGCTCTGTAATCCCTGGGTTCGCTCCCCAGCCGATAAGGAAGTTGCCATTGTCAAGGCCCTGGATGCTGCCCCCTGAACCCGAGGAGATCTTTTGAGGATGATAAAATTCATGTAAAAGCCTGACTGTCATTTCCTCATAGTCAAGTTCCACAACAACACCACGAGAACAATTTTCTCCGCTAAATGATCCGCTTGTGGTGACTCGGTTGTCGAAGAAACTGATTTGACTCTCATTGCCCTGGACAAACTTTGCGTTATATTGATTTGCGAAATTGGTTGCATTGCCGCCACTGAGGTCTTTAAATTGGTTGCGCTTTCCTCCGAGGACCCATCGTGGGTTCAGGCTATCCGCCTGGAGGAGGATGATCGCCGAAAGACTCCTTGATGAAACCAGGTAATGACCTTTCGAGGTCTGTTCCTGGTCAGTACCTGGACGGCTGAGAAACCAAGCAGGGGGCTCATACCTTCGACACACTGTCTATGTGAAACCAGTCGAAGCCATCACCATGCATGAATGTCTTTTTGGGACTGTATTTGACCATGGTGTCGGTCAGGTTGACATGTGTGAAGGACCTCCACACGTTGGTAACCCTCGTGGTTTCGAGCTCGACTTCTTGAAAGATGGAATCGCTCAGCCAACCATCCATTTCACCTCCAAGAGCAGTCAAGTTGTATCTGACATCCTGGACAGCGGTCATCAGAGCTGTGCCGCCCTGAGTTGTGAACTCGAACTCATGGATACTGCCCTGTGTAGTCCCCAGGTCCTCGATCTCGACTGTCCATTTCTTCTGGTAGTTGGCATCAAAGGCATGACAGCGACCGCCCTCAATGAAAGTGAGATGCTTGCCTCCGCTCTTCACTTGAGCACGAACATCAAATGTTTTGGCGTATGAGATATCAGCATATACAAGGCTGAGATCTTTGCTGGAGAAGATAGCAGGCCCCGATTTGTCGCCATGCTCCATTGTCAAGAAGAGGAACCCCGAATCATCGACAAGATTGGGGTTGAAGGTACTGATTTGGAAGACAGGGGCTACTACATCCGAGGACTTGAATTCCTGAGAGGGAAATTTGCCGAGGAATCCCTTATTGTATGCCTTCAAGTCATTCACAGGAGCGTCATCTGCGAGGGATGGAGTAGTTAACGAAGCAAGCGTCGCGACTTGCACCAAAAACGAAAGCATTTTTAGGATGCAAAAAGAGTGAGAAACAGAAAGGAGAAAGAGATAGCTTAGAGAAGAGTTGCGAACAACGAAGCGAATAACGAGAGTTCCAAGAAAACTCCAAAAGTGCTTCAAAGACGAAATTTCGAGGGAGTGTAGAAGGGAAGAGGATCGATCGTTGATATTTGTCGGTGTAGGACGAGAGTTTCAAATGCCTCTCACAAGCAACGGTGGAGTGAAGACGACATGAGATTTGCCGTTACCCCAAGGCAGTTGCACTGAACAGTTTCGTGCCTGCCCTTTCTGAGACCTGCAACTGTAGCCTGAATATGAGAGGCAGGCAAGAGTCAAGACTTTTCCACGACTTCCTTCCTGTTACATCTAGATGAAAGGGAGGGACACTGAAGGAAGTACCCAAGGTACTTGTCATGTCATAAAAGCGTCCCTCCCATACGCCGAACCCCAGACACCGCCGCAATAATAGAATGGCTCGTTCCTTTTTGTACGCTCTGTTTTATCTCTGATGCTTGGTCTAGGTATGACTGAGACCATCATCGTCCATAGTTATATACAAACAATAACAACACAAAAGGCTACCAGTGCCTATGTCCCCCATATGTAGCTCCGCAACACCATTAATAACTTTTGTGCTCCTCCCTTCTGTTTTGTCCATGGCCTGGGCTCCTATTTCCGAAGGCCTACTGCTCGCACCGGTGTCTACTACGTATATCCAATCCTAATCCAAACTCCTCATGCCATGGTGTATCAGTTTGTTCCTTTTCCGTTGGTCGTATCTAGTCATTCATAAAACAACAACAATGAATCATATCCTATATTCGCCCCCCTTCAAGAACTTCTCGTTCGAGAATCTCAATCTGGCCAGATTCCCCGGTGCGTCGTCGTTCCATGACCCAGCGCGTAGCTCCACTATCTTCCTCTTTGACGTATGATATACTATCGGCTGAGCCTTTGTGTCGATGGCCCATACCTGGACGCTTTGGAGCTGAGCTTGGCTCAACCATGCTGGCCCTGTTCGAAGTCTCCAGAGGGCTCACCATTGCCGAGGCCGGCATGCTCTCAGCATCGGATATCGGAGAGATAGGATTGTCAAAAGACTTTGATGGGGGCCTGCTAATATTTAGAGGCGCTACCGGGACGTCCCCTCTAGCGCTGGTGTCGAGTTTGGTCAGTGTCGGGACAGGAGGAGGAGACAAAGTTAAACCGGGAATGCCACCTGTCAAAGTCGGGCTTCCTGACGCGCTCACACTGTCCGAGTCATGACTGATGGTGGACAGGACCGAATTCTTTCGAGTATGGAAGGTCGTTGGGCTCATAATACTCTGACCCCATGGCGAGCTTGATAGGTCGCCCCTTTCTGACCGAGGGGACCCATTCTGGCTAGACACAAGACTGGCCTGAGAGCCACCCCAAGCCCTGGATCGAAGACGGAGCAGGGCAGACAATGTCATCTCGTCGCCGCGATCACCCATTAGAGCAAGCTGGGCTAGACCAGGACTCTGCAGCGGTGTTCCGCTGAAGCCGGGCATACCAAGGCTCATGAACGAGTTTCTGTTGGAATACTCCGACCGCTCTGTGATAGGTGTCAAGTTCGGCTCCCTTGAAATCATGCGTCCACTTGTGCTGCGGTCCAAGCCATTCTTGGGTCCGAAGAAGCCACCATTAGCATACTCAAACTCGGGTCCTTGTTGTTGGCCGGCTGGAGCTGAGTAGAAGTTGAATTCCTGGCCATACCACCCATCGCAGTCATTAGCCAGAGCGCTTGCGTTGGCCTCAGCGATAATAGCATCGTCATCGAGCTCAAAATCGGCCATGTCTTCATAAGAATCGTTGTAGCCACCGTAATCATCAAAGCTCTCATAGTCGTCCTGCCTAAAAGAGTTATCGCGGTCTGGTGTATCAGGCGATTGGCTTGGCTCAGATATAATGGTTTCATCGGCCGTTGGCGAAGAACTACGTTGAAATTTGCCCGATGCTGCTGCCTTGTAAGTTGCGGCAGCGAGAGCAGCCTGGTAAGCCGCCATGGTATCACTGTTAGGAGGTGATGATGAAGGGACCATTGCTGAGGGGCCATGAGGTGATTGAGGTTTGGGGCTGTCGTGGATAGCCTCAGGCTCGACAGGTTGCTTTTCCTCAACACTGAGTGATGTATGGGCCGTAGTCTTGGACGTCTCTGAACCAGCAGAGAATGGGGCTGTCATATCAGACGATCGATTCGGTTCATCTTGATTCGCAGATCGTTGCAATGCATTCGCAAATGCCCCTGCGATCGGTCGACCGAATTGATCGGTATCATTGTTGTCAAATATCGACTCGTCAAAAGGGGTATCATCCCATTCTGGAGGGGCAGCAAGATCCTCAGCAAACTCGTTCCTCTCGAATTCCAGCATCCCATCATCATAATAGAGCTCGTCATCATTTAATTGGCGCCCTGTATCAATTGGTGGCAAGTCTTGGTTCTTCTGGAATGCAGCCTCATTCTCCAGGCTGGGCACTCTCGGAACGTCCAGTCCTTGGATCCCCAGTCCACCTGCCTGCATCTCTTGATTCAGTTGTTGGTCGAGGGGGAGGTTAGGAGACAATTCTCCGAGTATGTTCGGTGTGTATTGACTCATAGCATATCCGATCCGATTGCCTTCTGCATCCCTCGGGGTTGGCAAGAAGCCTGCGCTTCGTGGGCTCGTCAACGACGATGTAGGGCCCGATCGTTGAAAGACGAAGCCAGAGAAGTTCTCTTGATCGTTGTCTGGATCAAGCTCATCATCTTGATCGTCGACCACGTTTCTGCCCAGCGTATTGTTTAGGTTGTTGTCGAGATGCCCGCCAATGGGGTCATTCAGCGTATTGTTCATGTTATTATCCAGATGGTTGTCTATGTGGTCATTGAATTCATCGTTGAACCCGCCGTCGTCCATGTCATCATAGTCATCACCGACCATAGGAATATCTTCCTCGAAACCATCGTCTTCCATCATTGCATCGTAATCGAAACCATCGTCCTCAAAATCATCAAAACGCGAGTCTCGAGCTGCAGCGGGTTCAGCCGTCTTCTTCTCGAGCTCTCGTTGTCGATGCCTGTCCTCAAGAAGCTTCTCTTGTTTTGCAGCGCCAATCATGTCAAAGCTAAACCTTGAGGATGTACTCTTCATATGCCGAGGGATCGCAGAAGGGATGTCTTTGCCTGACAATCCAGACAGTGAGGGACCTCTCGATCTAGCAGCCCGAGGTGAAGTGGATCTCTCATGGATGTATGCTTCTTCATCGATCAACCGTGACGCTTGAGGTGACCTTGGCTGAACCGAGATGGGGGCGTTGTCCTTGGGAGGTACGGGAGGCGCATCTGACAAGGCGAGATTAGCCATCTCTGCTGCAGGGATTTGAGCAGCAGTAGATGCTGTGCTTGGGGTCATTTTGAGGGCCCTGGAATCTTGGGAGTAAATAGACTCGGAAGCATTACTAGGCTCTCGCTGGGTTAAAGGCGTGGCCGAGAGAGGAGTCTCATCTACCTGACTGGCAGCTGGGTTCAGAAACCTCTCTTGGGTGGGAAGGGGAGCGGAATTAGGGACTGGCGAGGCGAAAGGAGGCTGCACTGTTTCCCTGTTTGGGGTGTTCCTCTTGGGCCGCGGGGCACTGAAATCATGAACTCGAGTTCCCATGATACGAGGGTCATATATCGGATCCTCGCCGCGCCGAGCCAAGGGTAACGGGCGCAAGTCAGGAGCATGCTGACTGTTCTTGCGCCTCATCAATAAGGTCGACATCGGTTTTTTGAGAAAAGGCAGCCCTTTCTTGGGCTTGGGGATTTCGGTGTTGCTTGTTGTCTGTGTAAGCGAGGGGAGTTCCGTAACCAGTCGGGTACCTGCAGGACGGCGACCGGTAGGTGCAGCGGCTGAGTGCTGAAGATCTGTAGGTGTACTGAAAGAGGATGCAGCTTTCGTATTCCTCAAAACTTGTGGCGATGGTCGTAAAGGAGCGCTGTTTGAAGTTAATGACGGTTGAGATGCTGAATGTTGTCCATGTAGACTAGATCCTTTTCCGTTATCCGCAGTTTCAAGAGCCTGAGCCTCCAAGTCCCGCTGATATTTTCTAAGAGCGACACCACCTATGAATGATCCCTTGCTAGATGAGCTTTTGGGGTTCGGTTGCGGTCCAGGAGGATCTAGCGGGCTTGTGGCAGCATTTTGGCGACTATCTCGTGATTTCCCAAGGTCCTCTGTGGTAACACGGGCTATGGGTGGTAGAGTGGGAGGCAATGCAGAAGGATTCGACGAGGTCGGTCGCAGGTCCGGAGAGAGTGCATCGGGAGAGAAAGGCACAGTGGGTGTAGGCGAAGTAGGATTGTTATCGGGAGAAGGCGAGGCAGGATTCGAGGGCCCTCGCCTGTGGAACCTCAGATGGGACAGCATACCGAAGAACCGGCTGAGGTCTGCGTCAAGGAGAGTGAATCAAAATGTCGACGGCGGCTGGGTGGGGGGCAGCGCTTCTGCGCTCGAGCTTGCGTAAGGGAACCGATACGTAGTGAGAAAAGGGCAGCGCCTCCGTGGGGCAGCGCCCGATGGTGTAGTGTAGGGCGAAGCAAACAGTAGGCGAAGGAGGCGATCGAGACGCGATCATGACATGACTCAAGGGGTCGCAATCGCAAGAGACAACGTAAACATAGTGGTCGATCGATAGGATGTCTTGTTTGGGCTTTAGCTTTGGGCGTGAGAAGAGCCGGGTATCGATAGCGGGCAGCAAGGGAGCGTAAGCTTGTTTCTAATTGCGCAGCGCAAAGCAAGGCAGCGATGGCCGAAGTATGTTTTTTGGGTGAGGCTGGTGCAGATGCAGAGAGGCTCGGAGAATTCGGCGGTATAGTCGATGTAGATTGCCGCGACGGAAATGATGGGATGAGATGTTGTTGGGAGGAGGCTGAGGAGATAAAGTGACAACCTGACTAACTTAATGGACCTGACCCCGATGCGTGGTTGGTGACGGATTTACAGTTTCAAGGGACCCGATCCAAAAGCCTGGCAATGGCAAGGAAAGGCAAGACAACGCAAGGCAAGGATGAGTTGCACGTGCATAAGCCACTCGAATACGACTCTGACGCGGCTTCTCAAGTCCAATCAGCAGAACACCAATGATGTTGTTTCAAGAGAATATTTAAATCAACTGTATCATCAGTTGTTACAATCAATAAATCCATTGAGAGAACCAAGCAATTAGCTTTGACAAGTAGGGCTTTTCGTTTAGTCTTACAGCGTTGTCGTCGGTAGTGGGGCCGGCTTCTGTTACAGCAAAGTAAACCGGGCTTTGCGCCAAGTCTATAAAAAGAAATCCCTAGGTATCCCTTCCGATTAATAGCAGTATTAAGAGTGAAAAAATTAAAAATAAAATAAAAATTGCGCAAACAATGCGTCTTCCTTGATGATGAACATTTGTCATTTCCGAGGCGGGTTCATCTTAAAACAAAGTCTCCCTTGCTGTGGACAAAGGGCAGCTTTATTAACTACCTACATACACTTACACAAGCTCGCCCTTTAACTCTTTACGTGCAAGTGGCAATCGAGATAGTCTCTGACTGGGCCTAGAGTCTGTACAATGGGTCTTGGCTTGGCGAAGGGGTTGAGCTTTGTTCCTGTTCTTATAGAAGTCTCGGACACATTATTGCTCTGGGACATGATTTCTACTCGCTAAGTATCTTGGCTCTTCCACTTACACCGCAGCAATCTCCGAGCATGAATTCAACCCATCTAGTGCATTGGAGGAAAGCATAGTAGCAACGACACCCATGATGTGGCCTCCAGCTCTGATGGGCTGTTATACGATATTTCAGTGCCTCGCTCTTGAGTCTAACTTGCCAAAACGACGGAAGTACGTGGGTGGCAGCCCATACGTCGAGAAGGTTGATCTCCCAGAGTCTAATCACATAAACTTTGCAACCGCTATGCCAACTATCATGGCATACCCAACAGTAGGTTAATGGATATGCGATGGTGTTGGCCATGGCGATTAAGCTTATCTGAGATGACTCATGTTAAATTGACTCTTGCAACCGGCAGCTGGAGCTGACCTTTCGACCAGGCATGTTCCATCGAATAGGTACACAATTGAATCGTTGATGACAAGACGAGTAGGTTATTCAGCTGTTAATAAGCAGCCATATCGAGCGATTCCCCTCAGTTCTTATGCGTCATCGAGTAACATTCCCATTTCAGGCTTGTGTAACACTGCTGAGAATTATGTAAGTCAATGATAATGTCGATCAAAGCTTAGTCGCATTCATGACAACGGCCCATGACACAATTCATTCATATCAGAAAGCGATGAATCTTTTGACTCGGGTAATTAATACTCGTAATTCAGTCAGCTGTCATCTTTTGAGTCCAAAAATAGAAAAAAGAAAACAAAGCGGCAGCCACAGTTTCAAAAGTCTTCAACTTTCAACGCTGACCTGAGCTACGAGGCTGTGAGGTTTGGTGAACTAACGCGGCGTTGCCGAGCTGAGAGCCTCAAACAATCAGGTCAGTGTGTGATATGGACGTACGATGGCTGAAGGCGTCGGAATCGCGGCATTCAATTCTCACTGACGCACGGAAAAAAAGATCTAATGGTTGAATGTAAGGAATGTTGTTGTAGAGGACCGTTTATTCTAGACCACTTTCGATATGCGGTGGTTCTTGGCGATGGCTTGCTCGGCCCACGGTCTTTGAATGAAGATATCTTTGTTTTGTGTTTGGGAAAAGCTTGGGGTAAATTGTTATAGCATTCTAGAACTTCTTTTGTCCATTTAAACAGTGCAATACAGAGACCGGATCTTTTGCTAGGGCTTCCAAGACTTGTAGGCAGTAGGATTCCTGGGCAAACCTCATCATGAGTCGATTACTTTTGAAATGCAGGCGGTAGAGGCTGGGCACTCATTAAATTATATCTGGCGTAACCGAGCGCTCCGAACGTGGGGAAATAAGAATGACGTAGAATTTTGTTACTTTGGCAGTAAATAATGAAGGAAAAGAGATTGATGCTTGATGAAAGGGGATGTGAAGACAAAGTGATTGTGTATATTTGTGTAATACAATATCCGTTGGTGATCAACCGGGTGCATCGTTACCTTGGGAGGAATCAAGTTTGTCTCGTGTGTTATTACCGGTTGCGGCTCATGAGAAGCAAACACTGGACCAAACCTGCAGCACATCACTCAGTGACCAACGGCTGAGTTGCACTCGTTCACTCACTTCCCCACAAACCATCAACAATAGATAGATCTCAAGTCAGGTTCTGGAAGTTGAGATTCTTGGCCTGTGCTTGCCCCGTGGCTTCGGTTCTAGCCTGACTTGACTGGACTGGGCCTGGGTCTGGGTCTGGGGGGAGGAGGCTCAGACTCCACTGCTGACGACGCATTTCTTGGGACTAATTTTAACTTAACAAAGTGAAGGCCAAAAGAAACAATAACGGGTTGTAAGTGGGAGAACAACGTTGCTGCCACGGATGACGAGGCCGGAAGACGGCACCGGGATGTGGGTACAGACGCGCCGGCCGGATCCCGCTGTAACCGTGACGTGATGTTTCTTGTTGGCTTCAATCGTCTCGAGAGATTCAGGAGAGGGAGAGAGAGACAATTCGATGAGATTCGCTAGTTCTTTCTCTTGGCCACATGGAAATCCACCCTCCAAAACAAGGATGCCTCTAATCTCTCGTCTCTGCCTTGTCCTCCCTTTCCTGAATCGCTTTAGGCTCACCACATCCCGCGATACCAAGTCTGTGAGAGGTCTTGGCCACGCAACAAGTTGTGATGAGAGTCGGCTTGGCAATGACTGTTGCATCGATTTCATCGGAGGTTACTGCACTTATTATCTCAGTTTTAGTTTAAGTAGAAGCGTAACCGTTAGACTTATCGACCCCGAGGCGTATCCCTGATAAATCAATCGCTTACTCCCCCATAAATTCTATCCATCATTTCATCTTATCTAACTACAGTGCAGCCTTATTTTCGCAATAGCCTCTGATCTCGGTCTGTTCTAGGAGTTGCTCCTGTCAACCTCAAACTCTCTCGTCTTAGACTCATAACACCCTATCATAGCCTTTACTCTCTACAACATCTCCCCTGAAGCCGTTTCTAGCTTCTCATCCCGTCCTGCTTTCGAAACGCCTCGTTCAAAGTTAATCACTGCTTCCCACCGGCAACATTCCTCTCGAAACGTGCACTCAATCACTTCGAGAGGCTACTTCCACGAATTGGGCGTCCACCACCGGATCATCGGCATAGAATTCGCATTTCCTAGTTCTAGCCTTATCCTATTTCTATCTACAATTTCTCAACCACATCAACATCAAACGACATATACATTTTGCCCATGGCCCACATCAGTACTTGAACTCGCCGTGCCTTTTTCTCTTATTAGTCGCTTCTACTCGCTCGACTCTAGCGCATCATGTTTCAAGCACGATGGAAATCACCCGCAGAGCTCGATCATCAACTACCAAGTCGTCGTGACAGTCAAGATTCTGTCATGGGTAGACTTGGTGGAAAGAATCTTGTCATCTTTTGCTCTACTCGCGTTTGGCGCGGCGCGCCTAAGCTTATCCTTCAGATCGCTGCCCTCTTCTTCACCACCTTCCTGATCTTCGGCGTATTACCAAATCGACTATCAGGTGGACAGCTCAGAAACGGCTCCACTGGATTATTTTCTTGGGGTAGACATGAGCCAGAACCCGAATCAAATTTGAGGATCGTGGTGTTTGGATCCCCTGATGTCGTGGGCAATGTCAAAGATCCCCGACGCAAAACATGGACAGAAGAATTATGTGACGAGGTCAGTCACCAAAGTTTGATATTGTGATATCGATCTTACTTACTAACAAATCATTAGCTTAACTGCAGTTCTTACCTCTCATTTGTACCAGATGGTCGACCGAACAGGGGCCTCATCAGCAACGAACTCCATCAAAGAGGCGTCAAAGATCTTCTCAACATCACAAAACATACAGACGTGAAGAAGAAGCCAGCCTTCGACTACAACTTCATTTCTAAACAGTACCCAACTCCAGACAAAGTCCCTGACTTAGCCAGCCAAGTAAAGACCTTCCTCGCGATGCCACCACCTGAAATTCCCCCACGCGAAACGCTCTGGATCTTCAGCTTCGGCACTTGGGAAATCTGGAACATGGCCTCAATGCCAAGGACGAAGTCGGAAGAAATTATTACAGATATGGCGAGAGTTATCCTTGACCAGGCTGAAATACTCTACGAGCGATCACTAGACCCAACTTCCATCGCATACTCGGACTTTTGGACGAATGCGACCGAAACCCAGATCAGAGAGCTCACCGCACCCGGCGCTCTAGATAGTGTCGATAAACGCAAGTTCGAGAGCTTTCGCATTATAGCGCCCATGATATTTGATGTATCCTTGACACCGGCGTGGCAAGCTCGACAGGCGCCCCCAGCACCCAACAGCGTAGTAGAGCATACCCGAAATGCCGCGGAACTGACCAAATATTGGAATCAAGAGGTGGATTTTGCTGTTGCTGAGTGGATCGAGAGATCGATCAAGAAACCCCAGAAGCCGGCTTCTGAGGATAAGGTATCAAGCAAGAGCAAGAGAACCGAGAGTGTTGAACCTGTTGAGCACAGCGAAGGTACAAAAGACTCGGCGAAGAAGGCATACGAGGACGAGCGTGTTATCCAAGCTCCATACCCCATGCGTAACGGGCTGGCGGTGGACATTGGAAAGGTGCTTCTCGATGCTATGACAGAGGGTGAGATGCAGCATGCGTCGGTGGTAGATCTGCGAGGACGTGGTACAATGTCACCAAACGCGACGATGCGGTTCGCCGATGTCTGGACTTCATGTGTCAAGGCTGATATGTCTGATCTCACTATCGATCAGGACAAGGTAACGGCTGACTGTGCCGTTGAGAACGACCATTTATTCTACGACTCGTTGACGATAAGCGAAAGGGCCATGAAGGGCACAGTTCAAGCGGTTGTGCAAGAGATCAAAGACGAGCTGTTCAATGCACAGAAGAAGAAGGGTTGGTTATACGGGGGATGGTAGTTCAAGCAAGCGTGTATGATCCGTTGGTTTCAAGTTTGCATTTAACATTGCATTGTATTGCGTTGGTATTGGCTGATACCCGGTGGTTAGAGACATGGAAATGCATATATGATTAAAGACAGGATGGATGGATGGCGTTTAGAAGTAGATAGAATCGCTTTATTGATAAGATGGAGAACAAGCATCTCCATATGTATAAGCTACTATACAAGTGCCAATACAAAATTTGACGACGCGAGCCCCATCAGTGACTACAAAGTCTGTTCTTGACATACGGGCCGAACCTTGAGGGACTAACAAAGGGCTCTCCCCAGGCCGAGATCGCTGGCTCGACGCTGGATCTACTACTAGGAAGCGGGACACCATGAAACGTGAAGATCGGTAGGGAGGAGATTAAGTTAAAGTTGGTTGATCACCAAAGAGGTTAATTCTAACCTGCAGGATTTAATGCCCGTTCTTGTTCTGGCTTGGTCATACATTAGACGGACATCTCGTGATCCAACAGTCTACAGTCGAGTCGAGTTAAGGATGACGTAATACGGCAGTTGATCTCACCCCTGTAAACTCGATCGATCACTACAAGGGTCCTCTCTCGCCTGGCAAATCCAACATCCGAGAGGTCAACTGCAAATATGATACCAACATGAACACACTCTAATGCCCTCCGACTCTTGTTTTTAACAGAATTATAGCACAGCCCACTGCAAGCCACCCTTAAAACGGTCCAATCTTGGCTTTGGACGGGTCATTCTTCTAGGCATAGCGCCCACGCGGGTAAATCTCCACCCCCACAAGCCTAGGAGATCGGCGTCGCTAGTATCACGCAGCGACGTCACAAGTCCAAGACCTTAAACAAAGCACGTCGCAGCCTCTATAAACAATTTCCTGCGCTATTGATTTGATCTCCATATGAGGTCACGTATATTAGAGCCAAGACCTGAGCTACTAGCAAGTCCTTAACACATGCGCTTTCCTCCTGTGACTGAGACCCTGAACCTTCTATTCTCTTGTAATCCATGAGACCGCCCCCTCGAGAATACCTTAAACATAAAACATTGTCTCGCTGCCTATTTTTTGCACTTTCACGCCCTGAAACCTGACCTAGACATCCACGAGACCCTGCGGCTCCTGATACAGCCTCACTGTCCCTAGGACTCATACAGCACGAGACCTCATTTGCCTCCCTAAGGCAACTCATCCTATAGTATATATCTTAGCTCGTTATCGCATTTCAAGATGGCGGACAAACTAGACTTTGATCCTAGCGCTTTCGCAGCCGATATGCAACTGCGCACTCGAAAGACCCGAAACTTTGACAAGATCGAGCACGATCTGCCCGATCCCAAATCCGCTGCTTTTCAAAAGACACAAGCTGCTGCTCTCTCAGCACCTGTCAATGTCTCAGCCTGGCTCTCGCGCTTTGCACAATGGAACCCCTTCGGAAAAGCCGTCGATGCTAGCGATATAGTGTGGTTGATGGATAACACGGCGTACCGAAACCCCGAGACCGACCAGTGGGAAGCCGAGTTTGTCGCTGCAGTATTCGAGAACGAGCCTAAGTGTCGCGTGGCGGATATAGTATCTGGAATTGCTTCAACGTTGGGTTTGGCGGACGATGCAGCTGAGCGCGATGTTATCGAGAAGAGAATCATTCCGTTCCTCTGGGATATTCAAGCAGCGAGAGTTTTCTGGATCGGGCATAAAAAGAAGGAGATCAAGTTGGGACCGACGAGTATTAATGGTATTACGACGAGCATTGAGCCTCTTCATCACGCCCATAAGGGGTCGGTAGTTGATGCTACAGCGTTGGTACCTCAAGGCACTGAAGGCCTTCATGACATGCAGACTTACTATGCTGGTCCTGAGGGTTGGGCTATTATATCCGGTATGTTCCTTCAGTTGTTGACTATCAGCCGTACAGACTAACATGGCTCAGATGTCGACGACACCATCAAAGTCACCTTGACCAGCGATCCACTAGGCATCCTCAAGACCACCTTTGTCGACGAGCCAACACCAGTGCCTGGCATGCCCGAGCTTTACTCAGAGCTTCAGACTCTTCTCCCCCGCGATACTCCTTGGTTTTACCTCTCAGCATCCCCGTACAACCTGTACCCTCTTCTTCGAGAATTCCGAGACCGCTACTTCCCGCAAGGTACATTGATCCTCCGAGATTCGAGCTGGCGCACGGTAGCAGGCTTGCTGTCGGCGCTGACAATGGGAACTGAGGAGTACAAGGCAGATCGCATGAGGAAGATTCACTCGTGGTTACCAAAGAGAAAGCTCATTCTCATTGGTGATTCAACACAATCCGATCCCGAGGCATATGGCGAGATGTAAGTGGCTCAGACTGATATGGTTACTCTTTACTGACTGGCTTGTAGCTATCGAACATTCCCAGGCTGGGTTAAGATGATACTCATCCGCAAGGCCACAGACGTCGCCGCTATTGGCATTGAAGAGAAGAACCAGCTGGAGAGATTTGAAAAGGCATTCAAGAATGTACCGGTTGAAGCGTGGCATGTTTTTGAGGAACCGAGTGAGTGTAGGAACATTGTTCGGGATATTGTTCGCAAGAGGGCGTAAGAGGTTATTATTTTTACTGTAAGCGATGGAATGATGTGAGAAGGAATGAGAATGCTGTATGGCTGTGCACGATGCGCACTGAATTATCATAGAGGGGTTAAGCTGTTTTATTGTTTGCGGGTTGGCATGGGCCATGACAAATGATGCGTGTACAATGTTGGATCATGAGATAGATACCTATGAGGTCTCTCTTAAGATTCTTCATGCTTGCAAGAGAAGTCCAG
This sequence comes from Fusarium acutatum, assembly GCA_012932015.1. Lineage (NCBI taxonomy): Eukaryota > Fungi > Ascomycota > Sordariomycetes > Hypocreales > Nectriaceae > Fusarium > Fusarium acutatum. The sequence continues at coordinate 116,109 of JAADJF010000137.1, read as the reverse complement.
TTAAATAATTGAGGTGCAATTTGTCCCAATCTTCGACATCAGGTGCTTTGGAGGGGGGGAATAGAAATCTGGTTCGTCTACGTCACTCTCTCCAAGATCCCAGACCATTCATTCTTTTTTCTGTGGCAACCTCGATGCTCGTGTTTGGCAACATATTGATACATTGATTATGCTACGAAGACTTAAATAGGATGATGGAGTTTGTTAAGAGGGCATTCCAAGATGTCAGGACCAGGCAGGCTGCATAAGTGAAGAAGCCATCTGCCCTCATTGCTTCTGAGTATCTATTACCAAACGGGAGATTTATCACATCAACCTCAGAGAACCCTGTCTGTGCTATTCTTGCTGAAAGACTCAAGAGCGTAACTGACTGCAAGCTGTTGACCAGAAACAAGGCTGGTGGCATACTACATCCAATCACAACAAACGGCGGATCATTGTTGAACCAACGTGCAGAAGCTGATGTTACATATATGTTGAGCCAACCACTAATTGATCGGCAAATGACTTGGCCTGCTATTCTGGCCGTATCCTATAGTTAGTTATTAAAATCTATTGACGTCGCTGCCCGCTTCTCATTTTCTGGTTTCTCTCACGTCCCCGGAAGCCATATCCTCCGTACCCGATACTATCCCAACTCTCCTACATCAACTTTCGTTCTACTCGATACAGCATAATGGCCATCAGATCCACCGATTGTTCGCTGCAGAACCAGTCTCCGTTTTTCGCAATTGTCCCGCCAGAAATTCATGACATGATCTTGATCAACTTGTTCAAACGCAGACTCCATATTGAATGCGCTCCGCAGCCGAACAGCAATGATCGGGAGCAGAAGGCAAGCCTCCAATGGACGCATTTTCTTTGTTTCGAAGGGTCATATCGACATTTCCATTATGACGAAGAAGATGGATATTGGAGATACTATTTATCATCGGGGTTCATTCTTACTTGCAAGCGAGCGTAAGTCATATTTCTTGTGCTCACTGCCACTGTTACCAATAGCCATACTGCTGCTAGCTTTGAGCAAGGTATAAAGATTATTTACCAGACAAATACTTTCGAGTTTGAAGCTATGGATGAATTTATGGAGTTTCAAAGATATCGGATTGCTCCTGATTTGAAACATTTACTCACACACATCGATACCCCAGTATCGATCGAATTCAGCGATCTGGTCTGCTATGGAAGCGAATTTGAAAAGACGGGAAGACCACAACCCATTAAGTTCACAATGCTGTGCCATACTCTGTCAAAGATGAAGCAGGATCTCAACCTGCGCTTTCATGTGCATATGAGCAACGGGGAACCATGGCACAGACACACTGCCGAGAGCAAGAGACTTGCAGGCCAGGCTATCAAAGTCGGTCTTGAGACGCTCGTTGGCAATGGGCGGGTCATTTGTGTAATTAATGGATGCAGCATGGATGGCTTCTCTGAACTTGTGAAGGGAATATGGTCGGAAAAGCTAGAGGGGAGACTGAAGCTTAACATGTGTCCTCGCAAGCCTCCGAGCCGCTATGACTTGTCTTCTGAGGGGGAACACGACTCTTCAACTGATGGTGAGAGCAATGACCAGGTTGATGAAGAATGACAGTGATGATTAGCAGTACTTGGAAGCAGACAAGGTAGTAAGGTACTCAAGAAGGCTCTGAGTCCCCGTGTACATATACATCCCATAACTGGGCAGCTCTCTGGGTGCAAGATCCTGGGGGTAAACTACACTTTCCGTTGATCACTTCTTCTTGTGAGAGTGGAACATTAACCTCAATCATCTCTAACTAGCACATCTGTCATATCATCTTTTTCATCATTTCCTAATGTACAACGTTGACGAATGTCGAATGTGCATAACGCTTTCATGTGTCTGTGCAAATCATGATTGGCTGTCTTGAATGCACGGGAATATCATCCAATCGGCTCTGGTTCATACGCATCAACGCCTAAGCCGATGACATTTCGGTTTTCATATCAATGGCCGTCGACTGATATATATTCTACCCCCAACATCATATATTTCGCACACGGCAAGATCATCATGAACGATAACAACCAGGATACCCCTTCTGTTATCACAGGCGGATGTCTCTGTGGTGCTATTCGATTCACCGTCAACTTCAACGAAGAGTACCGGTGGCCACCAATTGTGAGTTGTGCCTGAGTTATCTCCAATCGTTTGAGCTAACTCACTTACAAACAGTCATCAGCATGCCAATGTATGTCTATTTCTATCAAGAGACTCCAAGATAACTAGCAAACATAAAACAGGTACCATGTGTCGTAAGTGGACGTCTTCCCTGGTCGCCCAATTCCTTATTATATCCCCCAAGCAAATCAATCCAGCGCTAAACACTTTCCTGTCCTTCAAAGAGTACATGTCCTCACCAGGTCGTTTCCGTGGTTTCTGCGGTGACTGCGGTACGTCGATCGCATGGCGCTCAGCTGATTACACCCCAATATTTGATCTGTACTTGGGGACGCTGGATGAGAAATACTTGGTCGGAGATGGCGTCGTGGCTAAGACCCTCGCAACTCCAAACGGAACGCAGTACTGGCTGAAGAACGCCGTTCATGGTGTTACTGATGTGCTTGAGGGCGGGAAGAAGTACAGTGAAGAAGGTCCCGACGGAATACGTGACGCCAATGACACAATAACCCGCGAGGACTACGGAAATATGGCGGTTTATTGCGGCACTCAAACGAGATGTGAGGACCCGAAGTCTCTAGCATCTTCTGCACCTCTTCCTCAAAGCCGCGAGGCAGATGACGACAGCAGCACTCAGCTTTGGAAGTGCGAGAAATCGCCATAGCGCCTCAACAGTGTTTTCTTTGCAGGCTTGAGTGAAGGGCCTAAAGTCATAGAATGAACAATGGGGTAAGAAAATGTCAAGCTCGACCTTGACATTGTCATGCAGAAGGTAGCGGTCCAGAGTCGAAGTCAGCACATCGAGGTTTGGGATGGGCTTTTGGTCACCACCCCCAAAAAGGCACTCAAACTCGTAATATAGAATGTGGCGGACTATAGTCGTTGTGGCGTACGCAAAGAAATCGACGACATCGGATGGCACGTTGAAGTAGAAGGTGTTAAGTTGATAAAAGAGGTATGCTCCCTCGTTGAAGCTGTCCAAATCAGTCGATCTATTCACCATGGAAACTTATAAGAATATGCTTACGCTGCTTTACAGGTCAAGAGTATGTTGGTATGTATCTTTCCGCCATATAGACATCCCATTTGACATTCGACACCACGGATCCCTCGTTCGTAAAATATTTGAATATGGGTACGGGGCGATCCGAGAAGCTCGCGGTAGATAAGTTGCCTAATATCGTAATTGAGCTTGGTGAAGAATAGGGCCTTCTGGGGAGCCTCTCCATATTGCTACAACCGAGACGATTGCATGATTAAGGTAGGAAGACCTTAGTCTTGCCCGATGGAAAGATTTATGCAAGTTATTCCCAAGGTACACAAAGTTTAGCTAAGCTTCCACAGGCTGAACGATACTTAGGTCAGTGGATTCCTAGGCCATAAGCAGCTGTCTCAAGCTTCTTTGCTTCATCAGAGTACATACCTTTTCAGATGTCTGACTTGGCAGTTGGCAGTTGAGGTTGGCTCAAAGAGGCTTCTCGGTGTTGATGGTTTTGAGGGGACCCAGGAAAAGAAGGATAAGGAGAAAAAGAAAAAGAGAAGAAGAGGAAAATAGAAAATGCAATAAATAATACTTCATAATCAAGGCATCAGGATTCAAATCAGTGAATGAAAACGGATTGTCCATTAATAAACAGTTTGTGGCAAAGGATGAGGGAGAGGTATTTGTTGAATTCACGGCTTGCACCGTTTGGTTCATGAAATAAGGCCTTCGCAGTCACATCATTACACGCATGAGCTGGGACCGCCACTGGTTCCAATGTCGGTGTACGAAATTACATTAATCACTGCATTGCCAAAAAGTGGCCATGAATGGCTCCATTCAAGAAATCAAAGAAGGATGGCTTAGCTATGGAGGTTCATGTGTACAGTTTTAGAAGTTAAACCATAACCATTTCGCTCATCTGCTATGGTTGATACGTTTCATCAGAAGTCGCCTTGTGCGGGAAAGATATAGAGACCATGGCTCACGTCATCGGACTCTGGGTCTTCTTCTTCCCCCGCCTCTGCTTCTTCTGGGCCATTATCGGGCTCAAAATGGCAATCGACATTCTCCCAAATCGTAGCATCGACTTGTTTATCACCTTCCACAATCTCTTTCATAGCTTCGGGCAGATGCAACACCAGTAGTTCAACCTTGCCCTTGCTGAGACCACCCCGAAGGAACATTCTAAGACATCTCAACATCAATTGACTGTCCCTCTCCAAGCTCCCATGATGAGTTATAAGACCAGGCAGGAGCATTCGCACTTCCAGGCGCTGCAGTAGCAAGGATTTAGGCAATGCGGTGGACAAGTGGCAGAGACCCTCGTGAGCATCGTAAACGGCCGGGCATTCGAGATGCAAGCTGATTGATCGAATATATTTCTGCTTGGCGTTGAACCAGGAGTTAAAGATTGTGTAATCCTGCGGATTATCGAGAATGAGTTTGTTCGTACGATAGAGCACAGGAAGACCGCTCTGATAGCTACAATCTGTCAGTTTGGACTCATTCATCATATTTGATGCAGTATACTCACGCCCATTTGTAGGTAAATATAATGTTCGCCGACAGATAACACCATTTGTGGTCTTCTTCTGAGTGTGGATGGATAGGTACTTTAGCCCTTTTTTTACAAACGTAGTGATACCAGCCCGGGACCCTCGAATATTTGGGATGGCCCTCACGCTTGAGCTGCTCACTGCTTTGAAGAAACTTAATATGCACCTTTGACTCTCCAAATAGATAGATGAAGATTTGCCGTCTGAGCTCTGGGGATAGCTTCGTAAAGAACAAGGAATCCCTCTGGGCATTGCCCTTCTCGAACTCCAGCCCCATGTTGGGGAGTTCGGGAGACTTTTGTGGTGTTGTACGATGATGCGAAAGAGAAAGGACGGAGGAGAAAAATGAGAGGGGTGAGGAATAGAGTAATGGGAAGACATTAAATCATTTCTGGTACATTCATAAAGTAGGTAGATCCGTGGCAGTGTTTGCCGGCCCTTTAACATGCCGAGTTAACGTATCTATCATTTATGCCTATAGGACGCCTTGCTACCTTCATTCAAATTCACTGGTAATCAGTTACTTACCTTGCTACGTATCACACTAGCCTGCCCTTCAATTACATGCTAGTTAATTGATTCTCGTTAATCACTAAGAATTTCTATCATGACATGGCTTCGAGCCAGCCTCGCTGTAAGTCGTTTAAGGGGGGGCCACTTTTCAGGCTGCATCTGGTTTTCAAAACCACTGCCTCAACTCTAAACATAACAATTACATCAAAGGACTCGTGCTAGAACGTAAAAACCTGATGTTTCTTTGTAAAAAGTCACTGTTTCATTATCCCTGCGGTTCTCTATAACTCAGCTTGCAAATTATCCATTCGAACTTCAGGCTGTCCTCCCCTTCTTAGAACAATATGAATCCTACTCAAAACCGACCCTCACCTGCAAGTCGATCCGGCATCCTTTACTGACCAATACTTACAATGTTGCAGGCTACACTCCGTCTTCTTTATTCATGGAGCCCAGATTCCGTATAAAGTGACGGTCCCATCAGAAGAGATCACGCCTGTTCACGAGGCTCGACCGGAACTTCGATGGCGTATATATTTCGAGCTATTTGCTCATTCCAGAGATCATGTCGCTCTATTTGAGTCCAAAGAATCGAAAAATGTCTCTATTAACCTAACCCGACGGGTTGCTGGCGCTAACGCACATGCGATCAGAGTTCACCTCCTCGAGTGCCCAATGAGTCTCGCTTCCTGCCAAAGGCCGGGCAATGTCTGGAGGGAATTAATCTTATTTTGACTTGCCAACAAGTGCGCGTTCCCCTCTCTTATTGTATTCCTCGCCAGGAAGTCATTGACATATTTTCCGTCTAGGTTCAACGAGGCTCTCCCAATCCTCTCCAATACCCCGGTTTTCCACGATCCAAAGCAATTCGTCTTTAGGTGCATCATCTTCCCTTCAGAGAAAACTCTAAAGAGACCAGATCTTTCGAGACCTATCGCTCCTTTCAGTTGAGTCAGCCAAGAGGCGTTCCTCAGCTCCAATGGTTCACTCATATTTTTCCTGGTTCTCCTAATAGAGATCGGTTTACAACCCGGCGCGAAATAACTCTCCATCTCTATGGTATTCAAGGGAAATGCACCAACACTGAGTACCATTGCATACCTTAGGCTGAAGAGAACTTCTTGAACTCGTTCCGGTGGTTTATGTTCCGGTTTACGATGGGGGGCCATATCTTCTTGCCAGGAAATTAAAGAAGGCAGTGCGCAAGATGGCCGTGATGTGCTTTCAGGAAAAACATTCCACAATCCACTCAGAAGACATCAGGCATGGACAGAATCCACGACTGGCTGGTCCCAACAGTTGGAGGGCTTAGATATCCATGGAGGAATGGATGTTTATTGGCCTTCAGTGTAAGTCGAGATGGCTTCAGTGGCAGCGACCTATTTGTAGTTGACTACAGTGGGTTGCTGCAGACTGACAAGCCAGGTACTGGCTAGGCGGCTTCCCCAGATGGGAAGTCGAGGAATGATTGGTAGAAACTCGTTATCTTATCGGTCTAGAGGGGTAGCAGCACACAGACAGAAATTTCCGTGAATTTGCCCCAATTCTGATGAAGAGATGGAAGCTTCAGACTGACTGAGTGAGTAACAACAGCAACACTGTTCTCCTGTGGTCAATTGCTTATCAACCATTCTTTTCGTTGTTTACAGCACAAAGTGAAATATTAGCCTGACTATAATTCTTTCTCTTCAATGTCAAAGAGGACCAGCAATGCATTCATGGCGGATAGACAGTGCCATCATATACAAAACCAAAAGATGAAAAGTCGAGATTCGAGCTCAAAATTCCCACCACGAGAGGAAACCTCCTCCTTCGATTTCACGTGCCAGCGGAATTACCCCAAAAGGACAAGGAGCGGGAACTTGATGCTCACTGAGGCATGAAATAAGCTAATCCAATAGATCCAATGGGAGCTCTCGAAGTGACACGATGCATGGAATAGAACAAGCACAGACCATTCCACGCCCGATACCGGATCCCGGTGTAAGCGCTCTCGAAAAGACAGTGAAAGTGAGGTTGAGTGAGGCAAAGGAGGAGGATCTTTGAAACAACGGGTGAAAGATTGGCAATGGATGGAAGATCGGGCCTTTTGCCTTTGGAAGTATTACGCGAGGTCAATTCCACCACAAGAGTCTGTCTATCCAGAATTAGTGATAGTATCTGCAGAGAATAGCACCGGGATTAGATGCCATTCTCATATGTCGTCAATATTCATTCAGACCTTTACAAACAAGAACTTCAAAGTAACAGCCATTGTATAATAACATGCTTTTTTTTTATATATATGAAGACACATCTCGTTGCATATGTCGGACTCTCCTACCAAATCCACCACGTTCTTCTTAGCGATCCTTCCCCAGCCGCAGAAACAACGGGAGATGGTAACTCAGACAGTGGAGGCTGAGTACGTATCTTTTTTTACTCATAATAAACCACATGTAATCTGAATCTGTCATAGCCCTGTTCTCGACACGGGATTGGTCAAAACACCATCTTGATTCAGAGATATCAACTTTTTATTTTTCAACAACATCAATCACAGCAACTGCAAACAACAAAGGCCGCGGGGGGACGAATGCCACGTCTTACGATTTGAAGATCATGTAATTAAATATTCAGTCCACTTTATCCTCGTTCTATCATAGCCTTGAGTCGTAGGTAGTAAACAGATGAGTAGGTAAATCCGAATGCCATTATCAATCAAGATGATTTTCAATGCTCGCTGAATCCTTCGCTATTCGGCATTACCACCCCCCCGTATTACCTCCCTCCCTCCTCTGGCCTCCTCTCCAATTTGTAACGCTGGTCTTTTCACGCTTGTATGTCAGCGTCTTAGGCCCTACATTAGCTCTGCCTGGACCATGTGCCTCCGCTCCTCTCCGCTCCGCATAGAGCGGCAGCTAAACTCACCCAGCGCAACAACGTCGCGTTCGGAGTCCGGACCAGGGGGGGAAGCACCTCAATTACGTAGGTAGGGTCCAGCAATGACAGGGACGTGGCCTTAGCTTTTATTTCCCTTGAGGCCTTTGTTTGGTGAGATCGCGTCAATGACCAGCCTCGGATGGCACGGACACGGCACGGAGCTCTTCGCTTGTGCTGTACAGACCAGCATAGCCATGTGCCGTAGCAGATGTGTACAGCAGAGTAGTAGAGGACCAGACCCTCCAGCTTCGTCTTGACTTGAGAAAGGATCATCACTCGCAGACGCGCCCATTTGTCCGCTTTCTAAGGTAAGGTAGTCTCTAGTCTACCCACCTCCTCCACCAACCACACATTCAAAACTCTCCCCCGGACGCCGTGCCCCAGACGAACATTCTCTCCCCAAAAGGGCAATGTGTGTTCCCCCGCGCAAACGAACTTTTTTTGAGTTTCTGTTGCCAATCCCGGAGGAAAGGCGAAGGGGGAGAGCTTCTCCAACCAAGTGCCATGATGTTCAAGACGGCAAATGGTAGATGATCAATGTGTGTGCATCGGGATGTAAACTTGCAGTCAAGATGGTGGCCATGTTCGGAGTTTGGGGTAGTAGTGAATAGCATCAAGTTGGGCATTAGCTACTCCAACTTTCGGTTCGGTTTGAGGATGCCGGTGAATTTGCTTCATGGTGCCTGGAGTTATCGGTTCGGGAATTCGTCTTGGCTCTAGTGTCTATTCACCTTTGACCTCAAGGTGAACAAGCTGTAGCCTTGAAGGCGGCTGCTTAACCCCGTTGATTCAAGGTGATAGACCACGCCATTCCGCCCAACTCCGGTCGTTAACCCCAGACATCTATTGCTTGGTGTGTGATAATGCAGGACGGTATATCCGCCGACGGCATCAATGACCGACTTGTCTCGACTCATGCAAGATGGATTTTGTGGAGGGATGATCATCATCCTCTCTCAGCTTATGATCGACTTCCTTGAGGTCGTCCATCGGAGACTGTCTGTCACAAGTAAATCTGGTCTCCCACTCTCGCGTCCTCTCATGGCAAATGCAAGTGAATGCACATGCGAGGTAGCGGAGTCTTTGGCCCTGCTGTGGCTGTAGCATCCATGCCCCCATGTCGATTATCCCACGTCTTTGGGGCAACTCTATCGTTGGATGTCTCTGCTGTGCCACTTGGGAAGAGGGAAAGCCAACAAAATCATCCCACTCTTTTACTTCGTTTGGGCAGAATTGCTTCTGATTTCTGGGTGTGGGTAACGTGTTCTTCTGTGGACATGCAGCTCAATGCCACCAATTGTGGCCTTTTTTTTTTTTCTCCCCTCTCTCTCTCTTGGTCGTGTCGAGGTTTTTTTCCCTGGTGGATGTGGATTCCCAACTTTTTAGCTCGCTTGGGCCGAGTTCGCGCCATTTTGACGGGACTGCCACTAACAGAAGCCACTAGCAGCTGCCTAGGGACGTTCCCTGTAAGTGACCTGAGTTGAGTCTCTGTGCGTGCGTGGGTTACCATACCACACGCTTCGGCGCGGTACAGCCTGGACCTGGACTGGGCTTGGCTGAGAGTTACCTTGGCCTGAGCTAACTAACTTCCATTCACTCCATCCCATCCAACCCAAAAAATTCCTCAAATACATAATCGCGCCCTCTCCCACGCTCTTCTCTTACTTTAACCCTTCCCTCTTCTTCTTCTTAACCCAATTGCATTGCATTTTCGTCTTCTCTCATCTTAGCAAGCAGCACGCTCTTCACTCTTCGACCTCATCAACATCAACCTCTACCGAACTATCCCGACCAGCCGCCCAAACAACCGTCACAATGTTCTCTGCTACTCGAGCCCTCCGACAGGCTGCTGTCCACGCTGAGCGTACTCCTCTCATCAAGTTCCTCGGTCCCCGAACCATTCCTTGTATGTCAACCCGCTGTTATTGAGCAATACCATCTGCTTCCCCTCAGCACAAGCTAACACCGTCCTCCACAGCCAACGTCGACCACACCCCCAAGCCTCACCCTGCCTCCGGAGTCGAGAAGCTCCCCGAGTCCTGGTCCGGCTACGGAAACGGCGATGCTGTCACCACCCACAAGTCCTTCAGCTCCTACCGCGACCACGTCCAGCAGCATGGTCCTCTCCAGAAGTCTGGCTTCGGCGGAACCCCCGCTGCCTCCCTCGGCTCCGTCAAGCCTCCCCAGGGCGTTGCCTTTGACGTCTCTGAGCTCCCCACCCGCTTCCACCGCGCTCCCCTCAACGCCGCTGAGATTGAGGCTATCGAGTCCGGCGGCGCTGCTCTCTTCGGTTAAATATGTCTCCCGCCACAGGCGAGGAGTTATAGGTGGAGCGGTGGGATGAAAAGGAAAAAGACGGGATGAACGAATGAATACCTACGATGACGCGCAGATTATGACGAAAGCCAGAGCCTACTGCCTGGAGCATATATGCTGCACGACATAGTATACGGGGACGCCGAGTGACCATGCATATAGTGATCAACTTCACTGTGCATCTCAGAGAGGGGTACGCAAACCCTTCCAATCGACACACGCAGAACAGGACAACACTTCCAGCTGCAGTTCACTTAGAGAAACCACTTAGGGCACTACGGTACTATGCCGCCAGGAGCGTCATAGGAAACGAGGGGCTAGTATATGCACCACGAAAGAGGGAGAAAACGGGAAAAAGCATATAAGTCGGGTTTTAACATGGAGAATACCCCCCGGCTGCGGAGAACGTTGCAACCTCCGTGCTTTTTGTTCTCGACTGGCGTCAACGCCATTTCTTTCTGTATGGTTGAAGACCTATCTGCGAAGCTTTAACAGCAAGCAAGGAGCACCAGAGCACCACGGCGTTAAGCAAAGGAGTTGTTTTTGGTAGAAATATTCAATACCAGAAGAAAAAAAAGTCTATACTATTACATCTACGTCCTACCTGTGATATGTCTTGACGGTGATGTCTCGCCATGTTTTTAGAGTGTCATGACAAATATGCAACATGACATGCCACTCGCCCTGGCCAACAGGCGTTGTACGATCCTTGGCACCTGTAGAACCCGTCTTCTCACGAACTATTCTCTTGGTTTATTTCCAGGGGGGTTCCAGTCGGCTCATACCCGGGCCCGGCTCTTACTCTTCCTCTTCTTCACCTCTACTGAGATCTGAGAAGATTTTGATTTACAGTTTCGTAGTGTCCACTGGCGTCTACTCTAAGTCAATTGAGAGGCTCCCTTTTCCTGCTCTTTCTGGGGAAATACATGCACGATTCAGTACCCGGTTCCGGCTCCGGCACCGGGATTCTCATGAGTAGTTGACTAACGTCAGAAAAATAAATAACCCGAACTCCACATGGAGAATTGGAGAAGGATGGAATTGATGAATGACGATGTTTGACTCCATAATTATTTCGCTGGAAATCTACAGGGCTTGACCGAGTCTTGCCGATGGAAATGGTGTGAGCTTGGACGCCGGGTTATACCGGCTTTTGACTTACATTGACCATGATGAAAGAGTGAGTCTAGACTCTAGAGCCGCCTCGTAGGGCACTACCTAAAAACTATGGTGTGTTAATTATTTGGCGGTTACTAATGAGGTCAAAGGCAATTTCACTTGAGAATCTGGGGTTTGTGCACCGCGACGATCAAGGAGTTATTAATCTAAATTCCCCCGTGTTTTGTGTGTTGCCTCGTCTTGCTATATTTAGACAATCCAACGTATCGAGATATCACGGGAAGCATTCAAGCGGCTAAGAAGAAGTCTTGTTACCATATTTTGTAATAAGCATGCGTCAGAGACACTTCAGTTACAGTCAGTATCGTGATTACGGACTCATATGGCCTCTCATGGACATGTCATGATGGGCACAATTCATCGGTGGAAGGGAAGGCTTGTTTCATAAAATCAAATATTGTCGGACAACAGGAGCATTACGACTCTATTCATGCCTGAACATGGCATGTTCATTCTGCATATAACACGTCTCATGAGGCGAGGAGTATATCACAGGTCAACCATGACCTTGTCTTGTATCATCATATGCATCATCACCTTTCCCGTCCACCGAGCCGTAAAATACATCTTTCAGGCACCTATACTCCCGAATGACCAGGTAAAGTGTCCTACAAGGTGAGACAAAGCATGTGCATTGATCGGAAGTTGACCGACATCGACTTCAATTGAAGCTCGGTCTAGTGGAACATGACATAGCATGTGAATAGACCAACAACAAAGACTATGGCAGACAGCATGTCTCAATGCTCATCATTTGTATCGAGATGATCTCCAGCGCCGTTTTATACGGTACTACAATCGACGAAGCAATAACATCAATCGCAATACGCGAGTTGATCGCGTGTTAGTCCATCACAAGGGCAGCCAACATAGAGATTCAAAGCTAAGGATGTCTTTCCAGCTTCATAGCGGTCTTAAAAGTGCTATGTGATTTCGTTTAGATAGTCAACCATCATGCGAATAACAGTAAGTTTGTATCCAGGCTATAGCCACTTGACAATTCAAGCGACAGCTGTTCCCAACCACGAGACCTGTAATCTTTTCAAACTCATTAAGCAAAACTTTTCTTTCGTCACATCGTTTGTCCCAGTCAGTCCTTCTCATCGTGATCCAGGTCATCCGTCTACATCAAGCATGCCACTTGGCGACTGCTGCACAGATCTGAGGAAGCAACCTTGACACGGCTTGTTGGGCTAACCCACGTGAAAGCCTCGACGAGCCACTCATACCACACCTTAGTGTCATCCGTCTGTCGCCACATGCTAACCTCGAGCTCAGTATCAGCTGGGAAGTAGAGAGGATTCTACAATTCTGTTAGTACGATTCGATACTTGCTGGAGAGGGAACTTACCTTCAGGGGAAAGTAGATGGGGAACCAAGAGATCATATCTTTGCTCTTCTCATCAATACGCTCAGGATGTGTGCTGATTTCAATCTTCTCTCCCTTGTTCTCGGGAATCTGAGACTCATATAGAGTCGACTCAAAGTAGCCCGCCAACCCGTGAGTGACACCTCTTGTGCGGCAGACAAATGTGAGATGAGTATACCGCGAGTTGTGGTCATTGGCACCAGCGGCACCAGCCATGCTACCACCGCCACCTCCCACAACGCCACCAGAGCGCTTAGCCTCCAGAGCCGCGAGTGAAGATTCGGGAATAGGGTGAGAGAATTCCCATGCTTCCTGGAATCTGGGCTTGTTGGGCACCTTCTCAGCAACAAAGTCGAGAGCAAAAAGGCGAACAACCCAAGGTGTCTCGAAGGCATTGGGGTCTCCAGACACTCGTGAGAGGATATCAGCGTGGATCTTGGGTGTTGAGATGGGGCTCAGATGAGCGGTGTAAGAGCTGGGAATGGAGATTCCATGGGGTATGGACATGACATGCTGGATTCCGTCAAGACATTCGGGAGAGAGCTCGTTATCGCCGAATGAACCAAGAAGCTCAGAGATGAGGATATCAACCTTGCCATATACCGGTCCATTCTCGTCCTCAGAGATGATAGGACCCTTCCATGCTCGCATATCGGTCTTGACAACCTTGACCTTACCACCCCAGACAAGGTCATTCTGGCGCAAAAGGTAGACATAGGCGTTGGGATTCTTCTCAACCGCCCACATATCGATAGGAACGCCGGCATCCTGAGACGCCTTGAGTGCTCGAGTAACGAGAGGGCCACGACCAGAACCAGCAACAGCAACGACGACCTTGCCCTCCTTAGAGGTGGGTTTCTTGAGTTCCTTCCATTCTGTGAGAGCCTCGAACACGGCAATCTCGTACTGGCTATACTTGACGGGGTCACCCTCGAAGACCTCATATGTCGCTGACTCGAGATTGTCTGACAGGGGCTGGAGAGGTGACTGAAGCCAGTCTTGGAAGCTGGTCAAGGTTGGGCTCTCGAGATAGCTAAACGGTGGCTGCTGGTCCTCGAGCCATCGCAGGTATGAAATATAGTCGTTGTTCTTGGCCTTGGAAGACTGTTCCTGAGCCTCAGCTTCGGCCAAGCTAGGGAAATCGTTTTGAGCGGTTGGCAGAGACTGGTAACCATCCTTAAGGTGTGAAACATCAGGGCCAACGTCGCAGAGCAGAATCCATGGGACATTCTTCAAGCGCATGTACGAGAATATGAGATTCTGATGGTGCTTAGACAGCGATGGGAAACCAGCCTTGTTCGCCTGGAAAGTCGCAGGGCTGAATGTGAGGTAGTGTAGAGGCTCAGCAAACCATCGATCCTGAAGGTCCTTCTCGGGCATAACACGGGGAATTTGCAGGGCTTTTTATCAGGTAAGCATTCATGAATGATTCTAGGAGATTGGTGTGAGCGTACCAACAAAGAGTCTTGTGTTATAGTTACAGACACTTCGGACATGATGCCACGAATCCCAAGCGGCAAGAAGATCGATCTCCTTTCCTTCAGTCTTGGTTGGAGTCTTGACATCAAGGGAAGAGATGTTGGCTGCCTCTGCATCAAGGCCAGGTTCTCGATACATAGGCATGTGAATCAAGAAAGTAAGTCGGTTTCCAACTGTAAGGGCCTCCTCGACAGCTCGTGCGTATTGGGCAAGACTTTGGTTGCCGCCATCAATGGAAGCATCCTGTCTAGGGGCAGGAATCATGATGCTCCTCACACCGCAAAAGTTGGCATAGTTGATCTCCACGTTGAGGACCTGGCGGGAAATGCTTGAGATGATAGGATTAGAAGATCCAAGGTCGAGCCAGGGGCTGATGACTGCAGTGTAGGTGTTTACAGCAGCACTGGGGAACAGAGCGGTGTCCTTAGGAGTCAAAGGAGGCAAAATAGGCTCTGCTCGTGAGCCAGTTGCCCTGGTGGTAGGCTTCTCACCATTTTCGGATAGAGCGGACAGATGCTCAGAAACAAGAGCGAAGACACGGTCTCGGAAGTGAGTGTTTGTGATGGGAGTCGTCGCAAAGGCCAGCTATCCAAGAGTCAATTGGTGGCCCCGAGCATACTCACGAATATATGCCATATGTTATATATCGAATATGGATATCTTTGGCGTGGAAAGCTTGCGACTTACACCATGATTCAGCAGATGGCCATACTGCATGTCGGTGAGGGGCTCATCGCGTTTTGAGTCGTGGTATCCAATATGAAAATTGGGACGTTGAAGACCAAAGTTGTCAGACATTTCGAAGCCTGCGTCGTCAGAAGCCATGATTGTAGCTTAGAGGTTGTCAGGAGACGATGTTTGCGGTTGGAGTTTGCAGGGAGAAACAGCAAATAAAGTTGAGATTTCTGGTGGTGGAGTAAATTCACCCCGCCAAACCAAGCCAGATCGCTCAGTTGAGCGAAGTGGGATGGGATGTATGAGATGAAGAGAAGAGTATAGAGAGAAAACAAATCAGAGACAAAAATTGTTAAGAATCAAGATGTGTCCTATAAGGAGATTTCTTGTTGTTTGTATGCAAGAAGTATCTCCAGAAATTTGCGAGTTGGAGTTTCAAACTTCAAGCTTGAGAGAACGAGCTGTTGATCTTCCCAAAGACCCTGAGAATGCACAGTGTGCGCCCATTTTGAGTTGAAACAGTACAGCGAAACAGCTTCAGGCCTCTCAGGGAGCAAGAAAATATAAGACTTTTAGAAGAGGGTGCTAAAATAAACTCAGCAGAGAGTCCCCCAAGCTTGGGCTAAGTTGTCTAAGTCTTTTTGTCATTCAGGATCAAGGTCCTGGGTTTTCTTGCTCCCCAGGGCTCCTCATAGCAAAACTGTTGAGAAACGCACCGTAATCTCATTCTCGCATACAACTTCGAAGTTTCTATGTCATAGTTGATGTTACAAGCACGAACCACATATGCTGCATCTCGTTATATAACCCAGTAATATCCTCACATCTCATGCACCGTGCGACAAGGATCCTTATCGATAAGCATCTGCCTAAGAAGGTCCCGCCAAAATTTTCTAACATTTAGCAGAGTAGAAAACAAAACACCACGGCCTTCCGCTCCAGCCTCGCCACTTTCTCTCACCTCCTCTCCCTGTCATTCACTGAAAATAATGTCCGATATCAAGGGAGGAAAGCGTTCAAGCGCCGACGCCGACGAATCCACGCGAAAGAAGGCCAAGAAGGACGGCGAGGACGAGAAATACAACCCCTACCTTGCTCACATGTACGACAACGGTAACTGCAATGGTCATGGCGCAGAGCCTTCGCCAGACTCTCCTCTCGCTGGTATGAAGAGGCAGCATACTACCGCTGCACAGGCCTCAAAAGCTGAGGACTCTGAGTCGAACCCTTTCACCGGCCGACCTCATTCGCAAAAGTACTTCCAGATTCTCCAGGGCCGTCGCGATCTGCCTGTCCACAAGCAACGACAAGAGTTTTTGGACAAGTACCACTCAACACAGATTCTCGTCTTTGTCGGTGAGACAGGTTCTGGAAAGACTACTCAAATTCCTCAGTATGTCGTCTACGACGAGCTACCTCATCTTACTGGCAAGCTTATCGCCTGTACGCAGCCACGTCGAGTCGCCGCCATGTCAGTCGCGCAGCGTGTCGCCGACGAGATGGACGTCACCCTGGGCGAGGAAGTTGGTTACAGCATTCGTTTCGAGGATATGACAGGTCCTAAGACTATGCTCAAGTACATGACTGATGGTATGCTTCTGCGTGAGGCCATGCACGACCACGAGATGTCTCGCTATAGTTGCATTATTCTCGATGAGGCTCATGAACGTACTCTCGCGACCGATATTCTCATGGCTCTGCTCAAGCAGATTTCTATGCGCCGCCCCGACCTCAAGATCATCATTATGTCTGCTACCCTCGATGCTCAAAAGTTCCAAAAGTATTTCAACGATGCGCCCCTGCTCGCTGTCCCCGGTCGAACACATCCTGTCGAGATCTTTTACACCCCCGAGCCTGAGCGCGATTACGTCGAGGCCGCCATAAGAACTGTTCTCCAGATTCACGCTTCAGAACCTGAGGGTGATGTTTTGCTTTTCCTTACTGGTGAAGACGAGATTGAGGACGCTTGTCGCAAGATCAGCCTCGAGGCTGATGAGCTGATGCGTGAGGTCGACGCTGGTCCTCTCGCCGTTTACCCTCTGTACGGTACCCTGCCTCCCCACCAGCAACAGCGCATCTTTGACAAGGCCCCTGCGCCTATTCGCAAGGGTGGTCGTCCTGGTCGCAAGGTCATTGTTTCTACCAATATTGCCGAAACTAGTTTGACAATCGACGGTATCGTCTATGTCGTGGATCCCGGGTTTAGCAAACAGAAGATCTATAACCCTCGTATCCGTGTCGAGTCTCTCCTTGTCTCGCCCATCTCCAAGGCTTCAGCCCAGCAGCGTGCTGGTCGTGCTGGTCGTACCAAGCCCGGAAAGTGTTTCCGTCTGTACACTGAGAAGGCCTTCAAGAAGGAGCTTATCGAGCAAACATATCCCGAGATTCTGCGCTCCAACCTTGCCAACACCGTTCTGGAGCTCAAGAAGCTTGGTGTGGAGGATCTTGTCCACTTCGATCTTATGGACCCCCCTGCTCCCGAGACCATGATGCGCGCCCTTGAGGAGCTCAACTATCTTGCCTGTCTTGACGACGATGGTGAGCTGACCACTCTCGGCAGCATGGCCTCAGCATTCCCCCTTGATCCCGCTCTGGCGGTCATGCTTATCTCGTCTCCTGAGTTCTACTGCTCGAACGAGATTCTCTCTATTACCTCGCTTCTCTCAGTTCCTCAAATCTTTACTCGCCCTGCCAACAACCGAAAGCGCGCCGATGAGATGAAGGCTCAATTTGCGCATCCTGATGGTGACCACCTCACCCTGCTCAACGCCTACCACGCGTTCAAGGGCCAGGCAACATCCGACCCCAACAGTGCAAAGCAGTGGTGCCATGAGCACTTCCTCTCCTTCCGACATCTCTCCAGTGCGGATAACGTCCGTGCTCAGCTCAAGCGCATCATGGAGACGCATGGCTTGGAGCTTGTGTCGACACCATTCGAGGACAAGAATTACTATACCAACATTCGACGCGCACTGCTCGCCGGTTTCTTCATGCAGGTTGCCATGAAGGAGAGCTCTGGCAAGCTCTATCGCACTGTCAAGGACGACCAGGCTGTGTTGATTCACCCCTCAACTGTCCTCCGTACCGAGTTCGACTGGGTTCTCTACAACGAGTTTGTCCTGACGTCCAAGCAATACATCCGAACATGTACGGGTATCCGACCTGAGTGGTTATTGGTAAGTGATAGTTCCAGATGACTCTCGTTTCATTACGAGTACCTTGAGTCAGTTTTACAGTCGCTAACACTTTTTTTGCAGGAAATTGCCCCTACATACTACGATATCGACAGCTTTGAGCAAGGTGACGTCAAGCGTTCTCTCGCACGCGCTGCAGAGAAGAAGCGCCGCAAGGAAGCCATGAAGGCTGGTCGATGAAGTACTCACTTCAGGAGCCCATGAAAGAAAGGCCAGGAAAGGCTCTCCAGGCGTCCCCTAGAAATCGACAACAAAGGCATGGGCAGGGATTCGAAACATGATCGATCGATTTGCTTATCCAATGCTTAGCCCTACCATGTACGTGCGGGAAGCGGCCCTCCATTGCGGCTCGGCCTTGCATGGGGCCGACGAGACACAAACATTTTTTCGTTACTGAGAGTAGGGAAGAGGTCTTGTGTGTCGACTACTATGTAGCTTGACCAAGCTCTTCCCCTCCCTTGTTTATCCCGGTCTGGAGTTGCACATCCTCACAAATTGACTGGTTGACCACGGCGTTTTATGTGCATCAGCCACTTCTTTCATGGTTGGCTGCTCGGTTGAATTGTTTTTTTAAACGGTATTTCATGCTTCAATGTTTCCCCCTCGTCGCGCCCCTCTCTGTCTGGTCTCTTTCACTTTACCTATTCGGTCTTAGAGTCCTGCAGCACCGTTAGATTGCCAAAAGAGGGTGTGAGCGAGTGTAATGGAGGGATGCGGGCGTTTTTGGGTTGTTTTACTCGTGTGTATCTTGAGTGGAGGTAAAAAGAGGAAAGAGGCGACAGATAACCTTGGGACTGAATAAAGCATGTGGCAGAGAGAACTATTGTTAGCACACCAGCCGTATTTTAAACTAGATGAAACATTATCAACGAATTCCAGGCACTTGCGCAGTTCTGTAGCATTCATGCTTCTTTAGCATCATGCACGACACCTCTTCTGGTTGCTTGAGCGTTTGTCTTGACTGCATTGTTGCCTCTTCTCCCAGCCTCAAATCTACTAGGCAATCAGCTTAGCTGTCAGCAAAGCTTGACTCAGAATAGCCTGAGTATGTGTGACTGTCAGGATGAAGCTTCTCTGATGCAAACACAAACAAGGCATCCTTGCAGAGGGAGGGTGGCCTGCATATCCGTCTCGCCGCGCTTGACGATGCAGTCTGGATGTTGGTTCGGCCATCCAACTCCAATTTTCCTAAGGTTTTCTCACCTCTCACGTCCTCTCATGGGATGACGATGTGTGTGTCAATGCCTGCTTGTTCTGGATGTGGGCGACCAGGGGCCGATAAAAGTGGCCAAGCTAGCAGGGCTCCCCTCATCGACATCGGTTATGGAGGCGGGCAAGACGGGAGATCGATGGAAAAAGCAAAAAGAAGAGAAAAGAAGGGAAACGAAGTGTAAGTGTAAATAAGTGAGAAACAATTATCAACCTTGAAACGCCTCGATTAGGTTGACGAACAAACAACGCCAGTAACTTCAGTGCAAATATCATGGATAGCTTTTCAGACTGTAGTTTCGCTTCGAAAATTCGCAATGTTGCCCCCATTACCACAATTTGACACCAATGACGGTGGGATGAAAGCTGCCAAAAGAAAACGAGTGCAATTGTGCTGGACTAAGGAAAATCGGCGATGGCTGTTGGTTTCAGATATACTTGGTATGGTGGGACAGACAGATAGGTAGGGCCGGGTCTTCACAGAGCGTGCGGATCCATTCTCAAGAGTTCTTGTTGCTCACAGCCATGACTGCCCCACGACGAATGAGAGTAAGAGTGTATGAAAGGGCAGATATACGAGGTGAGGAGATCGCATGAGAAGAGAATACCACCAACTTTGGCCTATGGGTTCCACCTCGAAGTTTGCTTCCATACAGACCCGGCTACTGACTACCGACGAGATCAATACCTGTTTTAGGTCGCCAAAGCCGTTCATGACCGATTCAATACCATTATCCGATGACAGGGGTGAGAAAGAGCCGTTGTAGAATCCCTCAATTTCACCCGGTAAAGTCAATCGGGTTATCATAATGATAGAGACTCCTCCGACCAGGAATGACCCAGCAATATCAAATCAGTAAGAAGAGCTGATGTAAAACACGATGTGTATCTCAGCGTGGTTTGGAATATCAGGGTATCATCCTACGGGCCAAACAAATTGCCCGGCTCAGACCTTCACAAGTGGTCCAATCAATGAACATGCTCTGACAGGAGCTCAGCAGCTCTATTCTTTTTCGAGAATACAATGCAGCGGAAGGGCTCGAGCTTCAAGCAGACGACAGTGCCGACCGGAGAATAAAGTATGGAGAGCATTACCTGTATGTATGTATGTATGTATGTATGTATGTATCTGCAGGGCACTTCCTGGGTGGTTGAGCATCATGGCAACTTATCCGAGGAGGCCATAGCTCCTTGCCGTTCGCCCCTGCTCACAACCTGGAACATACTTGGGGGGGGCGGAAGAAGGAAGATGGCGCACAGGTGAAGAAGCATCAGAAGATGGTGCGCTGCCCGAAGGGGGCCGCGTTGTCAACTGTGCATATTGCGCGGTTTGTGATATTTTCCCAATATGTGGAAATTAGAGAACATTTTAAGTTTTTGTCTAGTTGTAACGCAACGCAACGCAATGATAAGACTGGCCCAACCCTGAATCCTGCTGCTTCTGCGCGCCCGTCCAAGGTGTAGTTTATCGCGCAACATTACAATTGCCTCAATGAGAAGATGGTCTCGATAAAGTCCAAATGAGTGTGGAGTGGCCGAGGTAGAGTGGGTGATCCGCGAATGGAGACGCCCGAGGTCATCGGTGATGCTCAACTGGACGTTATGAAAGCACGGGGCGACCCGAGACCTCCGAGTAGGGTCGTAATCTCATCGAGTAAAGACTGATGCTTCTCAAATATCTCATGATATCACAACAGGTAACCCACCATGTCCGGAGTCCTCCTCGTAATAAGCTCTGGTCTCGCTCTCCGGCAACCTTGATAGTTTGTATCACCGACAGCTTGGCTATCAGCCTCCCCAGCACAAGCTCACAGAGGAAAAGCAACATTGCCGGCATGTGCAAGTATGCATACTCAGTACGTTGAGATATACTTCGCGTATCCACAAGCCAAACTGCGGCGCCACGCGCTTGTGGATCCCGTCCCTTCACAAGCAAAGCGCTTTTTTGCTTTTTCCCGTCCTTCCATTCCAGATGCTGGGCTGAGCCGCATTGGCATCGATCCCAAGATGTTCTAAGAACGTTTCTTTTTCAGCCTCAGAGATCCCCTCCCCACAAAGTCCCTGCCTGGAAGAGCCACAGGGTCAGAGTGAGGTCAGATTAATTGATACATGGCTTGCTTGATTTTGAACCATGCCACTGCACGTCCGACAATCGGATCTTTGCCTGTGCACTTCATGTGGCACGACACATGGTAGCATGGGATGACCGCAGCAAGCCTACCGTTGACTACGGGTCTTTGGCTTCAGGTCGTGGCGCCGGCTGGCCCGAAAAGAAAACACCACAACATAGGTATTCGTTGATGAATAGCACGCCCCTCCCTATTCCTGTTGAGGGTTTCTTGCCCTGACCTGGTACTGTCCTGTATGCGGCGTTGGAGCAATTGTGATTGCCGTGGACCTAGGGGCTTAGGCGTGGACCATAGACGGGGGGAAATCATCATGCATCGTCTCAAGTAAGGTCAACTCCGAGAGGGATGCGCAAAAGCTCGGTATCATTGGATATGACCATGACAGACAGTACTTCCTTTCCCCAGACGAGTATACACGCCCTTGTCAGGTCTAACCTCACGCCATTCCGCCGGACGCTACACCCTTTATAGCTCTCGTCCCATGGCCCCACGTCTCGACGAACCACAAACCGTTTAAGTTGTCGACATGGCTTCTGAGACGACCCATCCTATCACTTCGCTTTTCAGTATGGACACATACTGTCTGTACTGGAGCAGCAGATTGAGGCGGGAACCGCAACACATGAATGCCACTAATGCTGATTAACATTTGTCTAGTCGTGCTCTGGAAGCGCTTGGGCGTCCTGCCCGATTGTATGAGCGCATACTAACGAAATATGTTGATGGCGTCGATTTCTCCTTGAGACCGGCCTTTCAAGAACAAGCCATCTCTGGCTGGTTGCCGTATTCCATCGTCGTTTTAGAATCATGTACGTTGTTTTGCCTGCCCGTACCCAAGTCATGTCTGCTTGTCGCTTGTAAAAGGCGTCTGCAGTTGTCCTGCAGAGCTCACAGGGGCTCCCTGTCTGTCATCACTACGGGTGTGGTCCCCACCACATCGCATTGTTTTGTTCGGCGGGGGGCATCAGTCAACGCCATGCAAAATGGCATTGCGACGCCAACGGCCATTCCCATCGAGTTTAGTTGTCCCCAAGACGTCAGCGTCCGGGTCTCTAAGTCGTACTCCGTTGAGCAAACACTACGCACCTTGGATCATGCCAGCTCATTCCCACTAAGAGCTCCGCTCTGCCCTGGGTATCCTTGACATGTTGGCCATCCGCACTTCAGCGGTAGTACAAGCAAATCGTTCGACCCTTTCCCCAGCCTAGTCCACTCCCCGTGCTAATAATCGCATTCACGTCACTTCCTCTCATTGCCTGGCAGCTCATATAAGAGTCTATGCCTCTTCCTCGCATTCCATTATCCGTCTGCCCACTGATTCACATCTCACCTTGTCCAATCCGTTGCTTATTACGCCATACAACTCTCTTACATCTTGGACATCAACAGCACAATGAGTGGAGCTGGTGGTTTTTATAAGTACAGATGCAAGTACTTCTATACACATAACTGCCCCAACTGGGTCTGGGTGAATAATGCGCCTTGCGCATCATGTCTTGTAAGTTGGCACATTTTGCTTTGCATATCAGTTCATTCGGCTGGTACTGACTGATAGCTCCAGGCCGATGGGCGCGATAACGAAGAACCTTCATTATCGTCATGGGGACTGTCTCGAGATATTGTTGTCCCACAAGTTCTCGACGGTATTCTTCAATATACTCTAATGGAGCTTGTAGCTCCCTCAGAACCTGGCGACGACTGGACTCTTCGGGATAAGGCCAGTCGGCCACCACCATCAATTCCCGTAACAAGCGCTATGCCAGGTATACCGAGCATCATGGCACACCATCGATTTTGAGAAGAGTAGTGTCCTCAAGGGGCACAGGAACGTCACTCTCTGAGAGGGTTCCTTCAATTGCGACATGAGGACGCCAGAGCTGGAAATAATAATCGACGGGCAAAGACTGAACTGGACTATTGAGTGCCGACGGCAACAGGGAGATAGGTTGGCATGCCTCTCTCGTGACCGCCGACCATTTGCAACGCGCCATTGGGCGTAGGCAGTGTACGATTTTTGACTGACTGCGACGCTCGACATTGGATGG
This sequence comes from Fusarium acutatum, assembly GCA_012932015.1. Taxonomy (NCBI): domain Eukaryota; kingdom Fungi; phylum Ascomycota; class Sordariomycetes; order Hypocreales; family Nectriaceae; genus Fusarium; species Fusarium acutatum. Next base: position 92,395 of record JAADJF010000137.1, on the reverse strand, counting down.
AGCGGGAGATTGGTGGCTGGAGCAAGACCGCAAGCAAACAAAACCCCCGCGAGATACCCATGCGCTGTTGAACCTTTCTGGAGACGGGGGACTCCAATCTGCAATTGCTATTATTTTTGGGCTTCTTTTTTTTATTATTCGGACATCATCATGTAACAGGCGTGAATGAGTTTCACTGGGTGGCAACAATTGTTATCTTTTTGGCCGTTCTGGAGCCGGGAAATTGATTTCTGACCTCTTCCTTCGTGGAAAAGGCGAGGCACTTTTTGATCTCATTTTGTTTCGATTAATCATCTGCTAAGAACACACACGACATGTGATGTGATGCTCAGGGAGCATTGGTTGTGATCGACCTGCTGCTGAGTGGGTCAGTAATGAGTTCTAGGCACACGAAATCATGTCAAGGAATCAGATCAAGGCGCGGAGGCCAGGGCTAGGTCGTGAGATGTGGCGTGCCTCGGAAAGAGAGCTCGTCTGATGATCCTTGTCTGGCTGCAGGACTTATCAGTCAGTCGTTGTTTGTTTCGGGATGAGGTACCCCACCGATAGAGATTGTCCAACAAGGCGCACGAGTCTAAGCTCTAATATCAAACCGACTTGAATAGCAATGACCGTCACGGGAGCCGCAATTGATTGTGGGCCGAAGAGGGTCAAGAACGATGTTGGTTGTTGAAGAAGAGGCTTGGAGCCGCAGCTGAACGAGGCGTTTCTGCTAGACCCGTGGTAGCACTTTGACTTCGCGAAAAGCCATGAAAGGCGTTTTTGCTCTTCAAACGGTAAACTTTTCTCGAAAGGGACCAAGTGCAACGGTTTCCACCAGTCTCCACGTGCCTGCATCTTGTGAGGGTGGTGCCAGTAGCTGGTTAGAGGCCATCAAGGCTGAGGTACCAGTGTACCTGCAAATAGCAGAGGATTAGTTGAGTTTCGGTGATGAAGTAATTTGACGCCATTGAAAGACGGTTTGTTTTAGAACAGACTTCCGGCCTCGCTTACTCCCGCGGACTGCGGATCGTCAGGATCCCCGAACGACGGAGGTACAGTACGTATTGCACGGACAGACAAACCGCGTAGCCACAGAGACGCGGTTCGACGTGCAGAATGCAGAATGCAGAATGCAGTGCTAAGCATGCGGCTTGTTTCGAACTGACCGCGGATGAATGTACCTGCTTGTAGCATTGTTTTCTCTTCAGTACCTTAGCGGCAGTAGTGGAGAAGCAGTCTGAGTGAGATTGAAGAGATTGAGATTGTGGCTTCTGGATGCGACGGCGGGAGTGGGGAATACGAATAATGACAAGTGAGCAGTCATCTTCATGTGCGCTTGCCTTTTCTAATCCAATCCAATGGGGCCAGAGCCCAGAAAATGTTTGAATCGAGAAAGAGCTCAGGCGGGGACTTACCTGTAGGTCTCCGTTCTTTCCGGCCTGAATGAGCAGTCTGTGGTCCAGGAACATGCTCAATTGGCAAGAGAAAGACACGGCAGCTACGGATTAGTGCTTTTCAACATCCACAACACCATCATCAAATAGGATATGAGCCGCTGTCAACTGGCTGATCAGGGGAAAACAGTCTCCACTAGCGCCCCGTAAAACTTGACCAGTCTTTAGTATGTTTTTCAAGGTCTAGGGCCTTTGGAAGCTTCCATCCATTCAACCATGAGTCTTTAGTTCAACTTCTGAGGGATGCCGCTGTGTCATGTGTAGACTCCTTTCTAGAAATAGCTTACACACACCTCACACCTCGCTAAGATTGACGACTAGGTAGCCTCAATGTCTCAGCTGCGCGGGTATCAATTGAGATCCTATTGGACAATTCCTTATGTTGAATCACAGCTCTAAAAGCCGATGACCACTCTCAGCCTCGCAGAAGTGTCCCAATTGAGCATCTGACTTGGCTTCCTTGGAAGATCCGTGATATGCCGGAACTTTAGAAAGAGAAAATAAAGAAAACAGCCATCCCTGGTCTTGGCGTGAACCTTGTCTCCTCTCATCCTCTTACAATGCAACGCTCAACGCTCGGTATGCGAAAGATGCCTGCGAGATCTCGCGAGGATCCTACGCGCTATGGATACAGCACCTTCAGAACCCTGCATCAGCCCATTATCCATAGCTTAGTGCCAGTGGTAGAAGCGTCATGGCACAAACAACATCCCGTTCCAGAAGCGGAATGGAACGATTGAGAGAATTACTGCAGACCTCACTTAGGTACTCATACAGACATGACCACAGCCAGGAACAAACCAACCAGTTCATGAATCAGTCAAGTGCAGCTACTAATATATTCAGTATTAAGTGGCTTGTCTTGATGATCTAGAGCATGTGCTGTCTGACCATTTCTTCTCTTTTGGAGTCGGGGCCCGCCGTTCTAGTACAGTACATCTTTCATGTCAACATCTTAAGAGAGTCTGTGTCTATTCACAATAAGCTTTGACAGTTGTATGGAATTCTTCAACCCTGGAAGTTCCAAGTACCGCAGTGGGGTCAGAGTGCATATTCGTTGCTTGAGCCATGATACGACAGGATACGATGCACGGAGTGCCGGATAATACTCTCAAGACACAGGAGGTTATTTTCCGCAGCGAGATGCTCATATCCAAGAGCCTGGGATGGTGTTCATACGATCTATGCGGTAGAGGTGCCGTTGTCATACGATATTTCAGCTGGACCCTGAATTTTATAGCTTCCTTTGGGTGGGCAAGTTCCGAAAAATTACTCGGTTGCCTTTGAACGGAATGTATTCCGGTTGACGTAATTGGATACTTGATTACGGAAGAACACGCACGGTTTGTGAAAATGGAGTGAACGCAATGTCATGTCACGGTAAAAGTTTGGGTACTGTGCACCAATTGTATAGTATTCTATCAGCGACAGACTTGTTGACGCTCGAGATCATGATTCTCCCATAGAAAAGAATACGTCTCCTCCGAATATAGCGTCTGGGGATAGGAGTGAGGTTTGTCGTGATTTTTCAACGTTATCATTATGCTCGTAACTACCTAGTATGCTACAGTCTGAATTCATAATGCCCCGGAATAACGCCCTCTAATCCAACTAAACCATCATCGCCGTACAAGCAGCAATCAGTCCTGCGACAATCATTCCTAACCTAGGTGTAACACCCGCAGCGGCATTATCATCGTCGCTCAAACCAAAAGGAAGACCTTGGTAGTCAAAAGTAACGTTCTGCTTGATAGAGCTGTTGTAGCACCCGCCGTTGGCGATGTCAATCTTGGCGATATCGTCAGGCACGTGGAAGAACATGTAGTTCTTCTGAGGAATGTCCTTGAAGCCCTTGGTATTATACGGGAACTTGTCACCGCTGTCAGTAGAGCTGGTGTTGCGCAGAAGGATGCACTGCACTTGGCCAGGATAGTCCTTGTACATCACTGGGTAGTCCTTCATTACGTCTGAGTTGCTCGTGTCTGCGACGAGGATGAACTTGCGATCAGGGAAGGTCTGGAAGACCTTATCGAGCAAGAAGCGACGGATGGACAGTGTCGCCGAGACGTCTGAGAAGTTCAGTGGACGGGTATCGAATGAGCCCAGTGGGTAAGTGTTGTAGATGAAGCTCATGTAGTTACGAGTGGCCTGCTCAGGTGTCGTAGTGAGATAGTGGAAGTGCAAGTCCTTCACTGAAGACGACCAGTTGGCGTAAATGTCGGGCATGTTCATCCATGGAGTGAAAGGTCGAGCAAAAGTGTTGAGAAGACCCTCCTTTGGCTCGTAAATCTTTGTCACTCGCAAAATATCGTCGATGTCAGAGACAATAGTGATACCCTTGGGTGGTACGAGGTAAGCGGTTGCGTTTCCGCTGTTGTTCTTACCCTCAGCATAAACATTGAGGGTCTGGATCTTGGAAGTTTCGTTGCCGGGGATCAAATAGCCATTGGTGGGGCCTGTGGTGTTCTTCAGCACGACGAAAGCGTCAAAGTCGCCTTCTAGAGTTGTGTTGTATGGCATGGTGATGTTTTGCGAACCTCCCTTCTGATACATGGTCAGCAACTGGTTCCGTGTTTCTACTTTCTTCTGTTTGACTTACCGCATCAATTGCACCACCACTCTCATCGGGAGACACATCAACATTGTTCACAAAGTTCATCTTGACCTCAACATTGTCCTGTTGCACCACAAAGATAGACCTTGTCACATTTCGAGCCTGAGCTTGCTGAGACTTGGACAGTTTGTCAACACTCGTGTCGATAAGGAAGACATTGGCGAGGTCGTCGACTTTCTCCTGGCTCAGGTTTGGAATCTTGTAAACATTGCCGTGCACTCGAACGTTCCATCCCTTGTTGGTCCAATTGCCGTATGGGCTGTCTCCTGGTTAGAATGGTTCTCGTATGTGATTGAGGCTACTTACGGAATATTTAGAACCTGTGTCGGCTCGGCCTTCAAGTCATCGTCGTCGACGCCTGCTGACTTCTTAACAGCATCGCCTGTAGGGAAACCAGTTGGAAAGTCGAGAATGCCCGAATTGACCCATCCCTTGATCTTTGTCTCAACACCACTAACAAGACTACCGACATAAGTCTCCACATCGCCAATGATGTCGCGTCGCTCGAGGTCCATAACCTGCGTAGGCTGAGCAGCTGGAACTGGAATTGGCTCTCTGCGATAAACCGTTGGTGCGGGACCGGGAACGGCTGCGGGGATGGCCATAACGGCGGGCAACAAGCCCAAGAATGCTGCTTTCACCATGATGGATATCTTTTCAAGTCTTGGCTTTCGAAGAATAGCGTGAGAACAAAGAGCCAAGACGCCAGCGAGCAAACGAAGGGAGGGAATAATTTATGAGGAGTAAACGGACTAGGTAGGGTAAGCTAAGGTAGCAGGGCAATCTTGTTTTTGTTTAGTTGGTTAGTATCATCAGCTCAGACATGGGGAGCAGGTTCCTGCATAATGTGACATCACCAGCAACCAGGTATCTCAGTCATCGGATTTTTCCTATTGGCTGGTTCAATAAGCAAGCTTGAGGGTAAAGAAAAACATAGAACTAGACAAACTTGGTCCTTCTCGTTATAAAACTTGTGAATTTAGTTATAGTTCTAAACCAAGTTGATAAATACGATGCGAGTCAAGTCTATTATCTTATAGTTCTTTAGAGTTTTTACGATATTTACAATGGCGTCTTCGTGCAGAGAAGCACCAGCTGATGCGTCCTTTTTTATTCTTTCCTTGTCAGCACTCTTGTAACACGACCAGGATGGAAGCAAGCTTCTTAGAGCAGCCCACACACTCCAAATCTGTCGCAGATCATTTGTTACAGATGCATTAAGTTTACGACGAGTGTTTTGTTACTTCTGATTTGCTGCCGAAGAAACGCGGACGTTGGCAAATCTTGGCATTCATGACATCACGACACCAATTCTCCGATCCCTCGGATCCGAATGCCGATCTAGACGGGATCTTCCAACTTCCCCACACAACGATTAACTTTAGATCTTGAACTTACCTGAAAAACTTGTCCCCAAGCATGGCAGCTAGTGTATCTAGATTGCTTCGGTCCTGTCTGAATATTAGCACTTATCCAATCAATAGAAAGAATGGGTAGACTTATCCCCTCACCGCGGGGGGCTGTCCTCCATACCATTTTCAGGCGAGAGAACAGCCAGGACTACCCTACCCACCAAGGCCTGTCCTAGATCCAACAATGCAACCCAGCCTCAACAGTGCGGCCAGAGTCGTGAAATTCAACTTGACAGAAGGATCTTTCACAACACCAGACAAGTACGAAACTTTGACTCCAACTCGAGATGGGTCCCGGTGATGCTTCCAACACCAACCGCAAGTATCCTCCTGCAACAACGGCCATCGCAAAAGTGAAGACTGTTTCGTGAGCTGACGATTCCATAAATGATCCAATACCTTCGTAAATACGACTCCACCAAAAGGTTGCCATAGCAGAACGCAGTCTGAAAACCCACAGACACTGACGAGAGAGCTCCTTCTGTATGATTCGCGCTGCCAACTAGGACTAGTTTTTGATTCCTCTCCAAATTTCTCGCTAGCGAGAGGGATGGAGGGCTTTGACGGGTGGACAAAAGACATCCATAAAAACCACCCTTTCATCTCAGTTCAACCTTTCGGCGGATCTGAGGGACCTGTTCAGACCTTCTGATCTTTGCAGGCTTGCTGGCGCCCATCATGACCAAGGGATTGTGACCCATGGCTGGAGGTTAATGCGCTCGGTCAGGCCAGACGCGGAGCGTCACACACCGGTAGCAAGTGCTGTGGTGTGGTCCAGTGTGCGAACGGGTTAGGAGGATATGGAGTAGTGCAACAACGCGCCATACCACGAGCAGCTTTGAAGGACCGGGAACTATACGATTGGCAAGATATGTCAGTCGCCGAATTTCTGTGTGTTTCCACGAGTTGCCCGCTGCACCAGATGGAGTTACCCTAACTGGCGGTTCCGGCAAGCAAAAACCCGGGACATGAATGAAATTCATTGACTGGCTGTTTGAAGGCCAAACCGAAGCTCCACTTCTCAGCTGCTTGGGCGCAATGGGCAAGCTAGCAGTATGACCAAGTGGTCAGACTAGTTCCATCTCCAAGACCCAGAACTAATCACAGCGACTAGACGGTCTACTCTTGACCAATGTGCTGGTTCCAGCGGAAAGGGCTGACGAGCGTCCTCAGACCAGAGGCTCTTACCAAACGACTCATGGCACCGATCCTCTCGCGCACCAAACGGTGACTGGACTGCCCTCCTCGCCTGTCCGTCAGCAGTAGCGCCACCAGTCAATCATCCAACTTTTCAGCGGGCATGATGACAGTTGGTGCTTCACCGGCATAAAAGACGACTTGGGCGACAAGAGCGCAAACTTGATAACCAAATATCTTCTTAGGGTTAAGTTCCGAGCCTCGTTCACCCGCCCGCTTGGTACGTCCTATACAGGGCGCGTTACTATCCACCATAATCCGGCTGCGGCATTCACGAGATCCTGTTACAGGCTCGAGAGCGGCATATGGGAGGGTAACCAAATGATGCGAGTGCCTACAATAGGATCCCTTGCGAGAAACGAGGACCGGAGGACTGTGGGGGAGGCGTCGCGCGTGTTGATAGTAGTGAAGGAGCTCGTCTTGACCGCGTTGGGAGCCTTGGAAAGCTGATCCGTATGAATCATATGTTTTGGCGGGTGTCGCGTCTCCAGTAGAGAATCCTAGAAACTGAACTGCATCATGAAGTGGTTGTTGACTGAGAAAGTTGAGTTCAACACACTGAGATATAGACGCGATGAGATATGTGGGCCTCCACTGCAAACGCGCCTGCACGTGACTGCTCCAGCCTCTTCACAGTACATACAGTGTGGGGTGCACATGAAGGCTGGAGCCCTTGGATCATGATGACAAACACCCTATACCAATTCACTATTTCTTGTTTCCAACATACATACCTCACCTATGCAAGTTTTTAAAGCTCGTCATTAAATCCTAACGCAGCATGGCAAGCTCTTCGTCTTCTTCTGCTGCACACCCAAAAATACTTGAGGAGATAGTTGAAGCTAGTAAAAAAGCTTTTGATCCAAAAAATGATGCAGCCACTCGAGCATCGGGTCTCCAAGCATACGACAAACTCATCGAAAGGTGAGCTATAACTCTGTTATGAAACCATTTATTCAATATCAAGGCACTAACAGACTACAAGAACACCAGTCTGGAAACTCTTGCCTGCTCTAAACACACTCATTAAGCCATCAGTTCTCCCACAATGGCTAAGAGATCCTCTGGTCCAGACGCTCACCCTCCTCCCTCTACGCCCAACTGGTGTCCGTGGAACCATGGAATTCGTCTTCTCAGTACACCCTAGTAATGTTGGCAGAACCCAAGACGTAAAAGCTGGACCACAAAAGCAAGGAGCTAGCATAACGCATGAAGGAGTCGCCGTTGCAACGAAACTCCTCTCATCAGTTCCGACCAGTGTGACAGCGGAAGCGTGGTTCAAGGGAATCTCAGGACAGATATTTGAGCTCATCGATGGAACTGCTGGTCCTGAACTCGCGAAAACCGCTTCTCAGATTGTTGGTTATGGCGTATTGGGAAACAAGCAATATGGTGCACCAGGTGAGTCATAGCAGATAATCTCTATAAGCAAGACTAAACTCAGAATTAGGATCTCCCGGTTGGAATGCATTTGTTCAGCCTCTTGTCCAGGATATAAACCCAACCTTACGATCGATGGGCAACCCTGATTCCACTGCCATTAAGCAAGAAAATGACGAAATTGTCGATCTCAGCCGTGATCGTGTTCTCGTCAAATCCCAATCTCTCAAAACTTCATTACAGCGCCTTATGACTCTGGTGATGTCCAATTCTTCACCCGGGCTATGCCGACGTCTCCTTAGGCTTGTATTAGTACAGATATGGGTTCTCGCCTCGTGGCAAAACCCACCACCTAGTACCGAAGAGAACTTTGTCAAGCCTGCGAGGGCACTGCTACAGGCCTATCTGAGGATATTCGGTAATTCCGAAAGTCTCAGACCATTCGTTCGAAACCTCCTCTGTAGAGGCGCCACAGAAGGAAGTAAAAAGCCTTGGGAGTATCAACTCAAAGGCAAAGGCGACATTGAGATCACAGAACCTCGTGGACTTGATTCAACCTCAGGCATTGAGCTGAACTGGAACGAACTCGAAGGCAAAGCAGCTAAACTGGTTGAGTTCATAACCACATCGTGCTCCGTTACAGAGGTGTCATCCATCTTCTTGAGCTTCCTAAAGCGCTGGATTGAAACAGCAGACAAACAAAATGATGAGATCAAAATTTATCTGCGTCCTGAGGATGAAAAGGCAGATTCACCTCTACAAAATCTTTTTGAGGTCACTATTCTACAGAAGCTGATGGACAAGGCTCCAGAAAAGCTCGTGAGCCAGTTTGATCAGCTGCTAGAGTTGGTATGCGAAGTTCTTACTGCAGATACTCAGTCGAGGCTAGCAGATGACCTACTCGCTGTGGTACTAAGCTTACTGAATCTGGTCATCACTGCACCGACATTCCAGAAATCCCATATTAAGCCAGAAGAGCTCAAGATTGTAGAGAATTCCCTGGAACGATTGAGCAATGAAGATAGGCCACAATTGTCACCTACAGCAAGGAACTTAGCGCTGCTTCTTAAGTACCGAGACGAAATGGAGCAGGATGATGTCTCTGCCTCGGCCTCCAGCACCCGGCAGATCGAAGATCAGAGGACATATAAATTGGCCATGGAATATGTCACTGGGGGCGATGACAATCCAGCACCCATCGTGTCTGAAGGGTTGAACCTGCTTTCTGGCCTGATACTTAAAGACAGTCCAATCCTCGACATCCCTGCAGTTGCGGTGCTTTTGTCGACCCTACTCGAGAACAACGACGACTACATAAACCTTCGAGTCATCAAAGTTTATACTCAGCTGGCCAACAAACATCCTAAATCGGCAGTTCAAGAGCTTCTAGACCACTACTTAGACCCACAGGAAAAGTCTACGACGGATGTTCGGCTGCGGTTTGGAGAAGCTTTATTGCAAGTGATCCAGCGACTAGGGGAAACATTTACCGGTGATGTTGCACGTCAAGTTAGCGAGACCTTGCTGTCTATCGCTGGGCGTCGTGGATATCGAGCCAAAACCATGGCTAAACAAGCTCGTGATGAGAAGCTCAGAAAACTGAAGAAGAAAAAGGAGGACGAGGACGATGATATGGACTTGGATGAAGAAGAAGTGACGGAAGAAGAGAGGGCTAGGAATGACATTTTGGCTCAAATCCTTCAAGGATGGGAAAGTAAGAGAGGCGCAGAAGACGTTCGAATACGAACTTCTGCCTTGTCAATCTTTGGCGCTGCTATCGAAACGAACATAGGAGGGATTGGGCCAACGCTCGTATCTGGTAGCGTTGACCTTTGCATCAATATCCTAGCAATGGAACGAGAGATGGAGACGGCAATTCTACGAAGAGCTGCCATCCTGAACGTGTTAAGTTTTGTGAGGGCTCTCGACGCTGCCAAGGAGTCTGGCAGGAAACTTGGCTTTGGTCTGACTGACGAGAGCCGAGAGGATATTGTGAGGACACTGCAATATGTGGCTCAAACGGACAACGATGGACTGGTCCAACAGCATGCCAAGGACGTGGTTGAAAGCCTCGAGAACTGGCAAATGGCAAGCATCCTCCCGCCACAAGAGTCAACAAGCAGTCCAGGACTCACACAGCTGGCGGGCCTCCATGTCAACCCCAGCGGAACTTTGGTGGACGCAGCTGGGAAGCCTCGGCCACGAATTGAGGAGGTGGAATGAAAGACGGGAGGAATGAGTGCGTCCACGGTCCAAGAGATCGAGGGGATATCCAAGTCCCACGCTATCCGAGTGCGGTAAATGATTGGCAATCTCGGTGTCTACCTGATCGGAAATCACAACAGGGCGCAGCGCATTTGAGTTGTGGATAGTGACACCATGTACGGAGTAGGATTTGAGGTTCCCTGGCGATGCAGCCAACTGCAGCTGACGGCAGGGCTAGAATTGACATGGCTTAAAGTTATTCGGCGCGAGACTCATGCTTGATGTGAGTGTGCCTTGAAGATGAGATAAGATTCGCAGTCAGCATATCCCGACAATCTATTTAGCATGTATCAAGCATAAGTTGGGACTTTGGTCAACAGTAGAACCGCCCACCAAGGCTAAGTCTGCCTATGAGCATGAGTGATTACCGAGACGAGACGAGATGAGATGAGCTATTGCGCGGCTTAAATGTTTAAAATGAGCCGAATAATAAACATTCTCGTAAAAATCTGAAAAAGGAGTAAAAAAGCGTTCCTAGAATTTTAAACCCTTGCTCGGGGTGTTTTTGATATATGAAGACGACGACGACACTATCGAGATGACAAGCCGTCAACGTGCCATAAACAAGCAGACAGAACAAGGAGGGAACTTGGAAGAGGTAATTTACGAGTGGGGAAACAAAGTTGGTAACTTGTTATTCTGCGACAAGACGAGACAGGGACCAAGGGGTTTTGATGAAACGACAGGGATGGCATTGGGGGACGGGTTGGCCGGAGGAGGTGGCTGAGAAGTGAAACATATACGAAGGGACGTGGCTTTTCTGAAGTCTTCTATGAGACATATTCCTCGTAAAATACGTGCAACTTGGGAATCTTGATCTATAGATGATGACTGATATTGATTGATATTGGAGATAGAGACTGAGAAGATGGAGATGACTGACAATCTGTGGATCGGTACCTGCATATTGATGCAAAATTGCCTCATCCAAGCGAGCAAAACTTAGATCAACGCTGTCAGAGCCTGTTAGAAAGCGTAACAAGAATCTAATTACTAGATTGGGTAACTAACACCGTTCAGTGACCAGTCTGGCTGGCTGATTCTATTCTGGAGGATCGGCAATTGATGGTCATTTCCAGTTATGATCTACCCATGTGCCTCTCTGTACGACTCGACCAATCTTCTCTGCGAATCTACTATTATTAGAGGTTAGTGTAGGAACTGTAGTTCACTGACTGCCGTATGCCGATGAGGCTTAGCTACCAGTCTCAGATCACTCGTCACAGCCGTGGTCTCTAATCAGAAAAGAACAGAAAAGGTCGGAAGCTGGAACCCGGGATCTGAGTCATTCTAGATCCGAGGAAATGCTTGGCAGGGAAGAAAAGATCCTTTTTGGTGGAAGCCTGCATAAGAGAGTGGACTCTGTCTGACTGCCAAATCGCGGTCAAGCATGCAAGGGACTTGTTTCTGTTTTTTTTTTTTTTTTTCCCTTTTGCAACGACTTCTCGGCTTGTCAGGGACAGTCTCGACATGTGAGAAAAATGTTTGACTTTCGGGTTCTAGGCTCTTCGTTTCCTTGACGATGGACCTCCTTGGAGCAGCAAGACTGCGCCAGGATGACCTGGATATTGCTTCAAAGCCTCGGGAATCTCTGGTATCCGGTTATGGCTCGAGTTTTACCTGTCAGAGTTGCACTAATCCTGCGTGCCAGGTTTGTCGATCCCGTCGGACATTTCTAGTGGTCTAGACAGGCACGTGCGACGGCATATTGCAGGTTCTGGCGTTTACAGCGTACAAGGCTGAAATTCCTCGCTGACGGGCAGTACATAGGGGTAAATGTGCACTGCAGCAGTTACAGCCCCTATGTGAATAAGCAGCCTCACCTGATTTACGCGCCGTTGTCTATGCTGAGCAACATGTGTACAGATAGAGAATAGCTGGCCCTCCTCGAAACATTCATCACTTGACGATGATTGTGGCTATTTCTCATTCGCCGCCTTAGACCAAAATGTGGCAGGCGCCAGAACAACGAAATCTCGGGATGGCGGTGATTAAGAGTCTGGAGGTTTAATTGGCCCGCGTGGCGTCTCAGGTTCTGCACGGTACCTGCATAAAGTGACGTGGTGGCGCTATTGGATCTCACTAAGGGAGAGAATAAAAGATGAACAACGCAAGAGAGTGAAACATAAATTTTTGTGTTATGTATCAACCAGAGTCAACATATGTCTCGAGTAATTGTCGCCCAACACCATGAGAATACCCATGATCATGCTCAGATATAGCATGAACAATCATCAAAATCGACCAAGGTTCAAGTGAACTGGAATAATATCGCTAAATTACAGGGTGCTCGCTCACCAAAAGGCGCTTCCTTAGCCCCAAACCCCCTGGTCAGGCACCCTGTGGACCCTGGCCCGAGAAGCCTACCGCGCCCCTGAACCATTCCTCTTGAGGCAAGAGCTAGAACGCCCCACCGACATCTGAACCTCAACCTTCTCCAACGGTTGGTCTTCCATCAAATCACATCCATGTTCCTCAACAACGTCAACGCCGCAGCAACCGACCAACCCGCGCAAGCAAGATGAAAGAATACGCACACTCATCACGAAGGGTTACTATGAATAAGCCTCTCTAGCTCAGGTGCATGGTCCTAGCCCTGGTACTGGCTCGTCGCGTAGTTAGTCTGTCGCTACTCCTATCATTCAGCTATACTGTACGGTACGCATGCGTGGCATTCGCTCTCGATGATCCTTCGCGATAATCGCATCTCCTCCAGCTGCGGAGACCCGAAGATGGCTCACCAGTCGCTGGAGGGAACGTGCCCGAGTGGGTACATCTCCCTCTCATTCTGATCAAGGCTCAAACTCGAGATGCAGACCCTGGCCCTCTCTTAATCCAAGGGGCCTCCTGGTGGACCACAACACCACCCATGCTCAAAGCATCTTGGCAGTCCGGCGTTTTGTGGTTGCAGTCTACTCCCCTGCAAGAGACATTGAGCTAAAAAGAGTCGTTCCAGCCCAGTTGGTACAACGCCCCCGACTCTGGTTTCTCTTAATATCTAACGCCTCCTGCCTCACCTCAGTTCCGGCTTCTCAGTCTTGTCTATCACAACTACCACACTCGTTCAGTCTCTATCGTGACTTTCCATTCATTTCCGGCTTCTGCCATTACGATCCTTCCAGCATTACAGCAACCAGCGTTTCTCACGTTCCAACTCTATCCTTTCTTTTAGTGAAGCAAAACTGTGTCTTGCTCGCTGCCCGACTGTGGAATTGACTTCTACAGCCATTTGAATCGCATCGCAACCCGTTGTCATAGACAAATTTGAAGCTACCGCAAAATCAAACCACTTAACCAAATCACATCCAAACCACCTCAATCTTCAAAATGAAGTCCGTCGTCGCTTCCATCGGCATGCTTGCCGCCGTGGCCAACGCCTACAACTTCCCCCACCACGCCCACTACCGCCGCGACAACGGTACCGACACCCAGACCACTCTGACCGTCAAGACCACTGTCGTCGAGACCATCACCAGCTGCGCTCCTACCGTCACCAACTGCCCTGCTCGTGACCACACTGCTATTGCTCAGCTCCCCGAGTCCGACAAGGTCACCTACGTTGAGACCAACACCGTTATCCTCACTGAGGTTGTCTGCCCTGTCGCTGACGCCAGCTCTATCTACACCTCCGTCCTCCACGATGCTGAGACCGGTGGTGTTACTGGCAAGACCCTCACTGCCCCTTACACCGCTTCCGTTCCCATGACCACTGGTGGTGCTTACCCTCCCCCTAAGGAGGGCGACAAGACAGTCGTTTCCGACTACACCACCGAGCAGGTTGTTACTCTTACCCAGGGTGACGAGACCATCACCACCACCATCCACAAGACTCTCCAGACCACCATCACCGTCCCTGCTGGCCCTCAGGTCACTGACGACGGCTCCAAGGGTAACGGTACCCCCGAGGATGATACCACCACCACCACCACCAAGACCAAGACTGGCACTGTCACCAAGACCATTGAGCGCGTCGGTGAGACCAACCCCGCTTCCGGCGGTGACAACGGCTACAGCACCGGCAAGAGTGAGGAGGAGGGCTCTAAGGGTACTGACAACGGCTCCGGCAACGGATCCAACAACGGTGGCTCCGGCTCCGGCTCCGGGAACGGGAACGGCGAGTGTGTTCCCGAGACTGTCACTGTCACTGCCCCTGCCTCCACTGTCTATGTCACTGTTGTCCCTGAGGCCAGCAAGACCGGCAGCTCTGATGCCACCGTCACCGACAAGGCTGTTCACGGTGATGACTCTGAGGATGATGACTCCGAGGACGACGATGACGAGGAGGAGTTCTGCGACACCACCACCACCCTCGAGGCTACTGTCACCGTTGTCCCTTACCCCGTCAACAACACTGCCACCGGTGGCTACGCTAAGCCCACTGGCTTCTCTCGCCGTCTCCGATAAATGTCTTGAGAAAACTCCTACGTATATGAAGTCTCATCTGTACATTACTCACCATTTGGTCACTTCTTGGTTAGGCATCTAGTGGAAGGGGGAACATCTTTGTATAGGTCAACTACTCTCCTGGATGTATGACAATTTACTTTTTTTTGCTGCTTCTTTCTTCAAAATCAATTCAATGAGAATCATGAACTTTCGTCTTATCCGGTCCACTCAACAAATACCCTCTCGGGTTACTTGGTCTTGTTCCCTTTTGACTGTAGCACGGATGGGGTTGGTATATGGAAGCGCTTGTAGATAGATAGACTTGGATTATGCTTATCAGGAATGTCGGTTCCATAGACCGCTTCCTGTCTCATTGAGTCTTATACACATATACATCTTGCTTGTTATATCACACATCCCTCCTGCTGCAGATGTAGTTGTGTAGATATGAGACATAAGCAATAAATATGAACGCAATGCCCTTCAATGGCGTTAAAAAATATCATTTCTGGATATTAGCTGTACCTGCACCCTGACGCTCAGCTCAGGGTATGCGTTTATGTAAACGCATCCATACCGTGATCCCAACGCCTTGCTCATCCATTCATGCATAGCCCAAGTAGCTTATTTCATCATCTCATATCTTACACAGAGCACTTATCCAAGGACAACCTGCTCATAAGTTCCTTCATCTAGATACCGCTGCAATACATCCTGTAAAGCAGCTTTTGTCCGACTCAGTTGTGGTGTGAGTCCATCGGCTTGTTGGAGGTTACCACGGATGCTTTCGACGTGGTCTGTTAGTTGCAGGGCTATAGGCTCGAGAGGTGTATTGACAATGTCCTGATTTCGTCAGTTCTCCGGACGTAAGCTAATGTCATGAAACAAACTTACCTTCAGACTTCCCTCATCTTTGGTGTCAGTAATAAAAGTTGTATCCTGATCCTTGCTGGCTGGCCTTGATGTCGGTGTCAGAACATGAGCTTTTCGAGACAAATCCTTCCGCTCTCTTGTCTGCGCCCTCGCATTTGCCTCCAATTTCCTCAGCTCTTCATAATCTCTCTCAAGCTCTCTCTCCATCCTCTCCTTCTCCGTCTTCAACAGCTCAACGGCATGCATCCCAGGCACAAGCTGTCTCTCCAACGCCGCCTTACCATCGAGCACCGCCTCAAAATCAAGCTCCAGCGCACGACCCCCATCAGCATCCAGGCGCCGTTTTGTAGTCTTCGATGATGGATTTCCAGGGGGGAAGGGTAGACCACGGGCGAGTTTACGTTCCATGCGGCGGTAGACGAGATGTAATGCTGTAAAGGCGTGGGTGCGTCGGTTGTTTGTTGGGGCCATGCGTTGCAGGATCGGTTGTTGGGCGAGTTTGAGGATGGATTTGGTAGTGGGAAGTGATGCGCCCGATAGACCGGTCCAATCTGCCGCGACTTTGGAGGAGCGGATTGTGCGTTTAAAGGAAGCAATGTGGATGTATGGCTTTGGCGGAGAGGCAAGAGATTCGTCTGAGTCGGAGGGTGCATCGTCTTTCTCTTTGCCACAACTTTTCTTCTTATTGGGCTCTTGTGGCCCTTCTTGTGGTTCATCCGCGTTCTCAGTTGATGGCCTTCCCCCTTTTGGGCGACCGCGCTTCTTCGGAGCTTCTTCGGGTTGTTGATCTTCTGCGTTTTCCTGTGCTACACGATCCTTCTTCTTTTTAGACCTCTCGGCCTTGCTGCCCTTGTTATTGGCATCTTCGCCGAGATCGCGCAAAGAATTTCTCGGACTTGGTCGTGGTTGCTCCTCTTGGTCAGTTTCAGGTTCAGCCTCGGGCTCTCTCGCTTCACGTCGCTGTCTCTTTCGGGGTGCTGGTGCTGGTTCTGCCTCTGGTTCTTCTGGCTCAGGCTCAGGTTGTTGAGCTGCCTTGCGGCCCTTTTTTCGCGGTTGGGGCTCCTCCTCTGGCTGCTCTTCCGGCTCTTCAATCTGTTTCTCCTTCGACTTCTTCTTTCGTTTTTGCTTTCCAGCATCTTCTGTTTCCTGCTCAGGCTCCTCATTCTGATTCTTTTCGAGAGATGGGCGTCCGCGCTTCCTCTTTGGTTGGGCTGTCTCCTTAACCGTTTCTGGCTCAGCTTCTTGTTCATCCCGATTCTTCTCTAGCGAAGGGCGACCGCGTTTTCGTTTCGGCTGCGCTGCATTTTCTGTCGACTTTTCCGCATTCCCATCTTCCAGTGAAGGTCGGCCACGCTTCTTTTTGGGGTTCTCCGCCTGCGCTACTTCTTCGTCGGGCGCATCTTCCTGCGCTTTTTTCTTTGGTCGTCCTCGTTGTTTCGGACGCGCAGCTTCTTCGACATCGGCTTCGTACTCTTCTGGTCGATCTTGCGACGCGCTGGGGGCTTGTTTGGACGCGTTTGCAGGCCTACCGCGCTTGCGCCCTTGCGGTTTTGGATCCGGAGCCTACCAAAGAGAGTGCATGTTAATCGCGATGGCCGTGTGAGTGACAATCTGTTGCTCTTTTACTTACCATGGTGTTTGTTGTGCAAGGAAACGGTTTGTTTTGTTGATTCAATTACGGGCCAATGAACTGATGATTTGAGTTTCAGCGGCTCCGGGCGCTGAGACGGGGAAGCGGGGCAGCCCGTGCCTGTCTCCGCTCAGATCCGGGATGGAAACGGTTGATGGATGTCATTCATTCTACGGATTACACCTCAGTCATGATCCAAATTTAGAGTTACACTATAACGATAACGTGTGCTCTAGACAGTTTCATTCTTTATTACTGTGTGTGATCTGAACGGTTTGCTTATCTCATTCTGTCTGTTGAACATTCACGCCACTCACTCCGTATCATTAAACTGAAAGACAGTTGGATTTCAACACTCGCAGCACAAGCCACACAAATGAGACGATGCTCATCTTGACTAGACTCATCGACTTCAGCTAGAAATGCCAAAACGATAAGCGAAAGTTTAGCCCGTTTGTGCGATGCAGCCCCAATGCTACACGATGATGCCATCAGACGTGTGCCCTCGCGATAGGCACGCGCGACAAAAACCCGTTTTCGTCAGACTCTGCAGGACAGACGACTCGATTCCTCGCAGAAGCGGAATACGCAAATGCGTGATGACGATGATGGGCAGTTGAACAGCGTCTGCGTCTCGGTACCGAACAATGGGTATCAGTACCCTCATGATCCTGTACTTCGATTTACAAGCCTGTAACGTATCATGTGTTTTCTCTCTTTTGTTGTGCGTTGCTTTGCATCTCACCGAGTGTCTCATTCGTTTGATGTTTGACAACTCATGCATTGCATTACGAGGCCAGACAAGACCTCGTCGAGGCTGAATGAATCAATCAAAATCTGGCCGTCTGAACATTACTGCATCTTTTATCGACAGACAAATAATTACCGCGCACAATAAGTAAGGCATGTAGCACAGTCTCCAAAATTTAAGAGTCATACCAACGTGTCAAAAGTCTCAACAGTGGTTCCCATCGGCTAACACAAACAATGCCCTTGTCGATTCCTTGTGGATGGGGAGAAATGTAAAGAGAAAAAACACAGACTGGACCCTACCTCGAGCATTGATGCCCAAATCATGGATGTCGGTGATGCCCCCTCGTATGGATCTGATAAAATGGGTTGGTCCACGACGGCGCTTAGAAGAAGTTGTATTTGGGCTCTGAGTTGAGTGATTATTTTGCTCTTCACTCGAGGTCTCGAAATCTGTGGGATCCATTCAATCGTGCAAGGGTTCTTTTTTAGATGTTTCCACTTGATCAAGGGTTTTTCCATTCAACTTCCATTTCAAGGTTGTTTTCTGTGTTGGCAGAGACCCGACGCTAGTGCAGGGCTGGGTTAGAATGGGCTCGGTGAGAGTTGACTCCCTGTTTTTCACATGAATCTTTCAGGACGTGGAATGGACAGAGCGGGCCGTTCCATGTCTGAGGATTCGCATTGTATCACAGTCTACAACGAGAGCCAAGACTGGCTCAGGTAAGGTTGTTTGTTGGCACTGATATAAAGGCAATGCCCAAGAGTAAAACAATAGTTAACCAACCATGAGCATAGACTCCTCTATGCCAACTCTGATAACCATTATAGAAGTGTCGAGTCTCTTCTTGTTGATTGCACATTGATTACTTTTACTTATACATCACATCCACTTTGGACCCCAAACTGGATACCTCTTCAGTCAGCTTCAGTGTAAAAAAGAGGCGACTGCATAAACCTGTATTAAGACAAGACCTGCCTGCGTGACAACGAAACCGTCCGATCAGTCTTGATCTAGACCTGTCAGCCCTCGATTCACCCGGAGCCTCTTTATCCAGGTCTAAGAACCAAGACCAAGACCAAGTCTGTGGGACCAGAAAAGAGTCTTAGTTGAACCTCTTAGGCCTCATCCACTGAGACATTGACTATCTACGGCCCAACCTCCTCTTTTTTTGGTGGTTTTACAGACCCGATCCGAACCCGGCCCCGGCCCCGGCAGTCTCAGTTGATCGTCCATCCACTCTCCTCCTCCGCACGAAGACGAAAAAGGCCGCTTCTTCGCTCCTAAAGAGAGCCGAGCAACAGAAACTCTCTGCGCTAGACTAGATTCTTTGAACTAGAAGCGCAGCTGAGGCTCAGATGCAAGGTCATTCCTTGTTGTTAGGCTTCTCTTATCTATCCACTGGCCTGGCCTGACTGATTGTCTTCTTTTTGCCTGTCTGTCTGTCTGTCATCCATCGTCATTTGATCAATGGCATCATCGTTGATCGGCTTCTAACTTTTTGACTTCCAGTACTGCTGCTGCAGACTTGATCATCGCTGTACCATCCCGTACCAGGCTGGTACCGTTACGGTAGTTACATACAGTGACACACATAGCTCATCGTCTTTTCAATCGGTTGTGCATTTCACTTGCTCATCACTTTTGTCTCTGCTCATCAAGGACCGCCGAGCCTATCAAAGGTCCCATCGTTTCTCTACCTTACAGTAAAGGTACCCCCTCCGTCCACAGGCTCCGGTCGGTGCTCGCCATCCGCATCTCACTTGCATTCATTACATCTGTGCTCTTTACTTTTTTTTTTTTTAACTGGCACTTTCCCCTCCTCTTTCTCACACTTATTATTTTTTTTCTTCCTTTTTTGTCATCTTCACTTGGATTCTCTCAAGTGAATGACAAAAGAGCTACCAACAGGATTGATAATCATCTTCGACCTTATTGATCTCGACGACGGGATTCTTCCTTCTCCGTGCTGCACAGACAGAATTGGGTCTTAGCAGTAGCGATATAACTTACTAGGCACTACGATATTACGATAAGCGGACTGACAGAGATATCTTGAAGAAATATCTCTTTAGGCCCCTGTCCCCTTTCTAGGACGACTCTATTGCCTGTCTTTGGAGAAAGACTTATCATGACCCCAAACACAAGTCGCATATCATCCTCTCCGTGTTGGAGGTTTCTCCTCTGGGTCTTGACTCCCTGACTATCGCTACTGTTTATTGCTCACAGCAGACTCATCCCATTGATTGATATCTGCCATTGTCTCTCCACCACCAATTGATCGTCACAAATATCGGCATCGTATCGACTGACTTGAGGCCCAAAGTTGAATCAAGCGAGGACCTACCTGACTGACTGAACCTGACGGGACACCCCCCGCGACAAGCAAGACCCGGCCTTGACTCGACTCGACTTGGCTTGTGCGTTTGTCCCACGTCTTGTCATCTTCTCCGCTTCTTCTATTTTGTTTCCTTGGACCTTCTATTTTTACTACAGATTTGCGACTCTCCTGAACTACAAGGTCAGTGCTGGCTTTCTTAAAAGTCAAACAACACTACGGACGTTATCAAGGGCCTGAAAGAATAAACCGCCCAGCCAATTCTATCGCCAATCACCCACCGCATCATTAAACAAACAGCCTGGACTTGACTGGGCTTATTTGACTGGGGCACCCAATCGACTCCATCTACGTTCCCCTCTTCACTCCCACCCTCGGCCACTTGGGTGCATTGCCTTGCATTGTCTATGCTCTGCTGGCAACTGACTGGACTGGGACTCGACTGGCAGCCCCGCGTAGTATTGGCCTAACCCAGCCCAGTCTCTGTATCCAATTGCATAACTATACCCACGTCAACACCCACGCTCACACCCACGCCCACGTCTTCGTACAGCACGCACTGAGCCCAGCCCAGCCCAGCCAGCACCGCTACCGCTATTGCTACCGCTACTACTGCATCTGCATTTGCTTTGCCTTGCAGTAGCCAACGGTTGCAATTTTTTCCCCCTTCCTACCGTTTTTTTGTCTTCCGTCTTTTCTTGTCCTCTTTCCTCTTCGTACCAAGGCAAGACAACGCATTGTTGTTCTTTTGCCTGGTACCTCAACCTCAAACCAGACTAAACCGCCTCACTCAACTACACCCTCACTTGATCTCACCTCACCTCACCTCACCTCACCTTACTATTATATCTTACTCGTTTTACTTCCGGATCGGCTCGCCTCCATCCGTTTGTTTACCCCACATCATAGCCAACCAAACTACTTGACTACGCATCCAATACTTGTCGTCGATCGATAAGACCCTTATCGACCCAATTTGCTTGTCGTTGACGGTCTTACTCGAGTCCAAGACTCGAGGCTTGTTAGACGACTCATCTTTCTGTCCATCAAAGGTCAACACCTGGACACAATTGGGATTCATATTGTCCCATAACATATATACGTTTTTTGCTAGACCTCAACTCTAAGGTCTGCCGATCTATACACCACATCAGCCATGCCGCCAAAAAAGAGCCTTCGGCGGCAGCCCGCGACGCCAAATCTTAACGTCGCTCAACTTCGAGCTCAAGTACAAGAAGTCCAGAATCAACCTCTCACCGCCGACCCGAACTCGCCACCAGAAACCCCCACCACATCGCCGCCATTCCTACGCAAGACCAGTCTAAAACCTCGGCGCCAACCTGACTTTCATGATTATTTTCAGTCATTGGACTCGGATCCTAACATCAAGCCAACTGGCGATGGACACCAATTCAGCTATCAGCCTTCAGTTGGCCCTCATCAGTTAAGCCCTCGCTCGTCTTCCTCATCCGGCATGGCCGACGATACCAGTGATGAGGACAGCAGTAGTGAAGATGAGGATGAGGAAGATTCAGCAAGTCCCAGCATACGAAGCATGGGGAATGCTACTGGCCCAGCCGTCTCCTCGCCAATTGACGACTCTGCTATGGAGCTTGGCGACGATGACACCGACAGCTCTAGTGATTCAGACAGTTCAGAATCTGACTCTGGCTCAGAATCCGACAGATCCGGTGCAACAGACGAGGCTGAGGCCTCTCACATTACTGTTACTTCAACGGCTACGGCTACAGTTGCTTGTAATTTCACTGTCGAGGATATTGACCCCATGGATAGCGATTGCGACGGACTCGATGTTCTACAACCTACCGAGATTGAATCCAATCGCAGTCGCTCAAGGTCACGAAGCAGGAAAGCCCACAAGACTATGGTCAAGGATTTTAGGAATCTCACTTGCAGCAACGAAACATCAGATAACGAGCAAAGCCCCGAGGGCGAGGGCGAACTCGACGAGGAAGCGCAGTTCTTGAAGCGGCGCGAGCAAATCAAGAAATTCCGACGTATGAGCATGGGTAGCAGCTTTGGCAAACGGACACACAGCGAGCTCAGCGACTCGGAGGATGAGGGCGAGGGGCTCGACGCCAACGAGGTCGGCTCCAGCGCACGTCGTATGCGGAGAAAGATGCATCGCACCAGCCTATTATTCCATGATCCGCCCCCTGCGCGGATCGAGGAGCTTGAGGAGCCAGACTCCAGTGAGGATGAACTTGTCGCGCACCAGCATCTCGCAAGGGAATTACCCTATTGGGCCATCGAAATTATGGAGATGGGCTCAAGCTCCAGCTAGAGCGCTGGACCCTGCAAGCCACGCACCACATCAGCTGCGACAGCCATCATGCTACCCCGGCCCGCATAGGCATGAACATTAATGACATTACGAGGACGAGAGGACGACCAGGGGTCCCTCTGACGACGATAACGACTCACCTTTTCGCATCCCACGAGCATGACACCGCCTGCACAGACCAGCCCCTGAGTCTACCGGGGTTCGGGCAACGGTGAACCATTGATTGTGTTCGCCTTACCTTGACCCCATGATCAGTTATGCAACGGGCAGGTACGGATGCTGAAGGTTGAGGAGACCATTTGATCAGAGAAATGATATTGCATGTTTCGCATAGAATTTGCATCCAGGCCGAATACGGAATTGTCACATTGGATTTCACAGGGATACCTTTAGACTGTTACGATATGTCGAATTTGTTTATTGAAGATATAAAGATGGGCATGATATTTGAGCACAGAAGATCATCATATATATGCGGAGAAGACATGGATATAAGTCTGGCAGACAACATGAAAGCGTTGGCATTTATCATCATCATTTGAAGCAATTCTAGAAGAAATGGGACACACTGAGAGTTTCTTTCTCACATTTTTATGTAGTAGCAATGAATCGTTGCATAAGTTTGTAGCGAGCGGTGGCTTTTCACCCCAAACTGCTAAGAGGGCATCGCTTGATGCCACTAAGTCCAGCATCTTTGGAACCAGAGCATTAGATCATCAGTCTTGTCCTTGCAATTCTTGGCTTCGACTGTGTAAGTGAAAGGTCTTGTCTTCGTTCATCTACAGGGGCCATGAAGCTTTGACAAGCACTCTGGAAGATCAGAAGCGTAGATCTGAGCTCTGATTGCATTGGTTGAACGCAACCGTGTATCTTCTCAATACACTGGGCATGTATTGTCAACTCCTTTGGCTTCATGAAGATACTCCTAGTGTGTTAGTGTTGGTCGCAATCATGAGTGCTATCCCCAGGTACGTACTTGGTTGGCAAGATTATGACCACAAATGATATAGAACAGATGAGAAAGTTATTATCTGGATGGATCAACACCCATGGCTGGATAGTTTAGCGGTTCGTGCAACATAGCTAGTCTGATTGTTAGGTTGATGATCAATACCTAAGAGTTGGCGTGTAAGTGATTGCAATGTGGGGGTAGTTATCGATAAGAGCTGCCCGCGTCCCTTGATTGTTTTGAAACTCCACCATCGTCAACACAAGCTATCGTCTCTATCATCCACCCACAACTTTGAGGTCATTCCCCTCTTCCACCCGGAGAAGTTGGACACACACAATACATGTTGTGGTTTCTTCGCATATCCAGAATATAGACCTTTTATTAGTACGAAAATTGAACGACGACCACGCCCATCATGTCGCTCATCTCTGCGCATCTCGAACAGATTGGCTATTCGTGCCAGGGAATTGACTCTCTACCGTAGGTTACACACACTTCTTTCTGTGTCACTCACTAACTTGCCTCCAGGTTCCCTCCTCCGAAGATCTTCACTAACGCCCTCCTCTCAAACCATGACATCACATCTCTTATCCGCGATACGGAACCCCATGAACGCGCCCTCTTCTCCGTCCCACCACCTCCTCCGCCCTCAACAACTCTGAAACCCACAGAACCAGAGAAGAAAAAGTCCTCGGGTCGGCGACAGACTGTCTTTAATGTAGCCTCCGGCGAAGTCACCACAGGACCTCCTCCCCGCACCGGCACACATCCCCGACGACAAACGGCCGTAGCAGCTGTCTTGGGCGGCCAAATGCACGAAGAACTACGGCGCGGAGAATCAGATCGCAAAGGCGACGTCGACGTAAATGTTCTTTTGCGCGGCGCAGAAAAACTCTGCGGTGTATACGAACTCCCCGGGGCGAGGGAGCGCATCGCTGCATTGAGGAGTAAACATGCACATGGGAAGAACACGGCGGCGTATTACGAAGCGCGCGTCGCGGAGCAGGCAGAGCAGTTGGCGAGTCTGGATCACAGAGATTGGTATGATGAGGAGGAAGAGGAAGAAGAGGAGGGTGAGGTCTGGACGGAGGACGACTTGAGAAGGGAGGAGGAGGAGGCGAAGGAGATGGAGGTCAAGAAGAGGGAGCTTCAGGTGAGGCTGAGGCAGATGGAGAAGGATCTTGGTGGTTTGATGAGAATGTGATGATACCCTTATGAGATATGAAAATATTGAACATGATATTCAACCGTCTATAACATAAGGGAGAAATGTCTCCTAATTCTTAGCAAGCAGGTCTTCTCTCGCCATAACCAGCTTCTCAAGAATATCTCCAACATCCTCCGCTCCATCAACGGTATACTTATCGTTGATAATATACCGTGGTACGCCCCTTATGCCCTTTTCTTGCATCTCACGAACTTCAGTATCAACCTCCTCACCCCCATCATCACCATCTAACCACTCCCGCGCTTCGTCCCTCTCAAGGTCCGCTTTAACCGCTGCGGTCACCAAATCCTTCTTACTAGTAATATCTCCGCCATCCAGAAAATACATCCTCATAATCTCCAGCGCAACCTCCGTCTCCTTGCCCCTAATGCGCCCCAGCTTCTCCAACCGATGCGCATCTCTGGTATTGCCAATCGTAGAGTTGAAGTTGAACTCCACACTCTCTTGCTTGGCAATACCATTGAGACGAGCTTTGACTGAGGGCACTTGGTCTTCTCCCCATTTTGATGCTATCTTCGTGATGAGGGGCTGTGTGGGTGTATTGGGATCCAGCTGGTAAGCGTGCCATTTGGTGGTGATAGTGTCGGCTGAAGAAACAGTTTTGAGATAGAGTGTTATGGCGCGGGATAAACGGAGGGCGCCGATGAAGCACCATGGACAGACAGGGTCTGATATGACGGTTACAGAGATCGTAGGCATTATGGCAGCTTTTGTTTGTGATGATATGTGGAGAATCTGGGATGAGATATTGAACTGGGTAGGGAAGATGTGATGGAAAGATATAAGAGCAGTTTCAGCTGGGATCGGGTGTATTTTACACCCGAGACGGACGACCTTTGGTCAACTCCGATTTATAATTGCTTGTTCTCGACGCCATCTCTGAACTTTCAAGAGAAAACGGGCATAGCCTCATCAAAGAGGGCGGAATTCCGCCCACCAAAGAGCTCTGCTTCGTAAGCTATGGGTGATTTCACCGCAAGCTTGTAGTGAACCTCAGATTATTCCAAACACATCTAGCAGCAATGCAATTCGTTATTCATTCAGTGGAGATTGCTCTCCGGGTATAATATTCTATCTTGCCTTATCCAGGCTCCAACACTTTATCATGCCTGACTAATCTCTATGCGGTCTTCCGTATGGTTCGTGTCTATACACTTCTCGGGCTCGCTGTGATCGACCTCCGGGACGATAAAAGTCTCCCCGTCTTCGTGGTGTGTCCCAATTACGTGCGCCATCGTTCTTAGACTGGCGTTGGGCTTGCCTTGAACTGCCAATCCCTCCAGATTCAGATCTAGGGCTGCTTGGTGCAGATACGTCGTATTGAACAGCCCTATCCCAGTCCTCAAGCTTTGTATATGGACTTCTAAGCCATGCTCTTAGCTCGTGCAAGAAGAGGCGCGTGTTGTCTCGTCCCAGAAAATCCGAAATCATCTCCTCGGCTTGGCCAGCGCTGCCCATGATATCCACGGATTTCAAAATGGCAATGATGTATTCGAGGAGAAACTCAGCATTGTTGGCTCTCCTTCTGGCAACTGCATCTCTCTGTGAATTCCCATCAGGTCTTGGTTCTGTCTGGTCGGCATCAGGGTTCAAGAAGGAAAACACTTGCAGCTCTCGACGAATCCACATTCGTGCGCGAGAGACTAAGTCGCTATCTGAGCAAAAGGCTGCTGGGGTTAGTTCGCGGTATCGAGACAAACGATTCGACCCAACATGTTTAGAGTATCTGTTGTGGCGATACACATCCCTCCGCTTCGCGATCTCATCTGAAGGACTCGAGCTGGCGGTGACGTATCGTGGTTGATGGGGATATGGACGATGGTGAAAGTGACGCCGGCGGGGACGAAGATGGGGCGCAAGCCTCGGATGTCCAATTTGTGGTGCTCGGGGCTCTGACGCGGGCTTGGGTACGGTGTATGTCTTTGCGACAGGTTCATCGAGGCCGTAGCGAACTTGTGAGATGACAGCTTTGCAGAGCGGGCACTTCGGTGATTGCTCAAGCCAGCTGAGAAGGCAGAGATAATCAAAGTTTCTGTGTTGACAAGGAACCGCCTCACAGGCTTCAGAAATGCTTTCGAGGCAGATGACGCAGCAGTCGGTGGCGTCTTCTTGCCTGGTCGCTATTTCGTCGAGGGTGCTTTGTAAGACTTGACGTTGGAGATCATCTGTGTTTTGGTCTGTTTCCATAGCGGACTGGGGAATCGGAGACGCGATAGGGCTAGCCACCTAGCGCTCAAGCGGTAGTGTATCCAAATCAACCAGGTAAGAAAGCGAAGGTGAGATGCTATCGTTTGGTGTAATATGAAAAGAAGATGATGAACGATGAATTAGAAATGGACTTGATTCAGGTGGGGGTCTGGAACTACGTACCAAAGTTCGGAGCGGGTGGGCCCGTTAGCTCCGCCCATGTTCCGCACCTTCCCTGCAACTGTCATGACGTGAGACCCATTTTCGCGTTGAGTGGTTCGCGTCCCGCATTGGCAGTTGCGAAGGGATCCATCTAACAGACGCGTTTTATCTGCAATCGCGACACTCAATTCCACTTTCCCTCATGACCACTGTTCCTTGCCTGTTTCTTCCAAATTCCGATTTTCTCATAAACTCACATACGAATAAAAAATTTCATGGCTATAGCAATGGACGAAAACTTGAGAGCAGCTTATGAAAGTCAATCACAGCAACTGCGCATCGACTTGAAGACTTGGGAAACAGAATGGGCAAAGACACACGACGGCACGAAGCCAGGAAGAGGGGACATCAAGGCCAATGAAGAGATCGGTAGGTCTTTAGAACAACAAAATAACCAATCTGCTAACCATTCCACAGCTTTGAAATATAAACAATACAACAAGGTTCGAGATGTACTCTCGGGCAAAATCCCACCTCCCTCGAAAGAACCCAGGAAGCGGAAATCCGATACTCTACCAGCACAAACACCCACCAAACGTACCAAAAACACCCAGACTCCTTCCAAGAACCGTACAGAAGACCATGATGAGGAACTCATGAACACACCAGCCATATCGCGAAAACTGTTCAGTCCCGCGTCGGTGACCTCAGTGGGTCCAACACCACAAAGAGATGGTCGCGTGCTTGGCCTTTTTGACTTATTGGTAGAGAAAGAGCTAGGAACACCGTCGAAACAAGATTCTGCGGCCAGATCAGAGTCCGCACGAAAGG
This sequence comes from Fusarium acutatum, assembly GCA_012932015.1. NCBI lineage: Eukaryota > Fungi > Ascomycota > Sordariomycetes > Hypocreales > Nectriaceae > Fusarium > Fusarium acutatum. The sequence continues at coordinate 64,448 of JAADJF010000137.1, read as the reverse complement.
TCAATGCAACTCCCAGCAAACGATCAGCTACCATGGATGACGAGGAAAACGAAAGGCTTGGCCGAACCCCTATGTCATCTAGTAAACGACAAAGACTGAACCACTTCATGACCCCGCTGAAGAACAAGGATGGAAACAAGGACGCCGTTACGCCTTCTTCGGTCTCGAAACTCCAATTCGATACACCCGCGTTCTTAAAACGCAATACTCTACCGGTTCTTGACGAGAATGGCGATTTTGATGCCCCAGCACCTCTACGGCTACCGCGCAAGCCTTTCACACGAGGTCTCAGTGAAATTGTGGCGAGTCTTCGAAAGGTGGAAGAGGAGAACTTGGACGACGACTTGGACGCATTGCACGACGCTGAAGAAGAAGGAATGGATGAGCCTAAGCCCAAGACGTTATTCCCGTCCAAACCAAAGGATGATGTTCTGGTTGAGGACACCCAGACTCGGCAATTACCACTTGGTGGTTTCGATGATGAAGCCTTGTATGACAGCCCAGTGGAGGAAGATGGTAACCCGACTAGAGTGTATAAGAAGAAGGGTCAGAAGCGAACTACAAGAATGGTCAAGATGCGTCCAACTCGAACCAAGCGACCGGAAAACATGGGAGAGAACCCTCAGAGCGATATTGAGAACGATGAAACGCAAGCTGGTGGTGAAGATGCTGGATCTGATTTCGAGGAAGTAAAGGAGAAGAAGCCAGCACAGAAGAAGGAGAGCACTGTGAGGAAGGCCGCGCGAAAGGTCAATGAGCTGGCTCACGCAAACTTCCAACGGCTGAAGCTTAGGAACCACGGAGCAAAGGGTGGTCCTGGATTTAACAATAGATTCCGACGACGAAGATGATGAACCGATTTGGTCATGGGCAAGAGGGTTATTATGAGATGCATTGCATGGCGTTCTGATTCGAGGCATATACAGTAGACTATACCAACAGACAAGGAGAAGTTAGTTGTTACATTGTCCAGTTCAGCGTAAATGAGCGTTCAAGCTGGAATAGGATTAAGAGTCTCTGAGATTCATTTTGATCATCTACTTTTTAAATCCGTATCTCATACTGAAATTGTGTACCTCTACCTTTTATCTATACGGATACAAGGCACGGATTCAAAAGCAGATGGGGTTCTTGCCAGAAGGTCACAGACGTGAGCTGCGGACCGTTCAGGTTTAGCGCATTCTCACTCACTCACAGCTGCCGAACCTCAAGTCTTCAGAATTGGATTGACATTTGATTCACTGAGTGGCCTCGAAGATCAAACAAAGAAACTCGATCACAATAAACACCCACAATCGCCTCACTTCAGCTTCTTCTGCTCTCTCCCTTCATAAAACACACAGATACAAGCTCCTCTCTACCTAAATCAACCCTCCTTTTGCATACAACGAACGCCTCGAGCCTTTGGCGTCTTTGTAATCACACTCACTCATTTGGCTGCGTTGAAATTGAGGCTTTCAACGATCCCTATTCGCGTTTTAACTTTCTTTATTTTGCTTTCTCATTGTTCCTACGCACAAAGCCGGGCCTATCTACATGGGATTATGTTGGCATTGTGAGACCTGTTGTCCTCATCAAAAGATGATACGGGAGGTGTAGACTGCTTGGTGTTGTCTTTCAATCGAAAGAACCAGTATTTTCATTACTTTTGAGCATGCAGTGGCATAAGCCTTATCCTTCAATATGCCTGTAAGGTTGTATCTCAAAAACAGAATAGCTCGGCTGCTGACGCTGATTAGCATATCGATCTGGACGAAGATGGTGTCGTCGATCTAACGCTAGATGAGTTCCAGAACGAAGATAATGTTATCGACCTTACACTTAAGGAGTTCGAGAACCCGGACATCAACTGGCTCGTAGATCACAATGGCGAATTCGATGGTGTGTTTGAAGACGCCTTTGCTGCGAGGGAGCCTCATACGACCACCACCACTACCACTACCACTATCACTACCACTACCAGTCATGATGCACCTAAAATGTGGACGAAGTTTGGTGAGATGGAGGAAGCGGATGAGGAAATGGAAGAGGAAGAGCACATGAATGTCATGCAGCAGGTCGACCTGTCCCCAAGCTCTCCCACCCAAAGCCCTCCTGGCTACGTCTCAAGTCCCGAACCCCTCTTCGCAGACACCTACCCGGAAATGCCTGAGCTTCCAGAGTCGTGCGTCATGGAGGCTGTAGATCCTGATTTCGAACTTGGTGATGCAGATGCAGGTGCTTCGGCTGAGGTAATGGAACAAGAAGACGTTACATTGGAAAAGACGCCGGACGTCCCTGTCAGCGCGAATATGAGCGTTGAGTTCCCGGAGAGTCTGCTCTTGGTACCAAGGTCGTATTACAACCCATTCGAACCGGGCGTCCCAGTCCTTAAGGAACGTGAGGCTGTTGCTCGACTGCTCGAGGTGGCTGAAGAGGCCGGTCAGGGTATTGACTATGACGACTTCGTTGAGTTCCAACTGGACGATTTTGCAGTCTACTCCGATCGTCAAAGATACGGCCAGGAGATGTGCTCTCTCCACCATCTCCATACAAAACATGGCTTCAATACTGTGTTCTTTGACGGAAAGCTGAGTGTTGGTAATACTGTTTTCTATGCTCATCGCGTTGAAATCAGCGCATTGCCGATCGAGAACTACGGTACATTATCAAAGCACACTGTCAAACACAAAATCTGGGTGCGATCAGTGTTAAACACTGAACGTGAGATATACTACCGGTTGAACACCCCTGCCAAGGAATATCGTCGTTTCTTTGACCCGTTCTTGTGGGTTGCAGATCTCGCAAAGCATTTCGTGGATTACCTCAAGTTCAAAGGGGAGGAAGACGATCAAGTTACGATCTTCCATTTTAGATCAAACTTCAGCATTTGGCTGACGAAAATGCACCGCCATGCACCAGATTTCATCTTATGGAAGGGGCAGCACGTAAACGATGATTTCAGGACGGCGATTGTGGCCAATATTACATTTTTACACAAGGAAGCGATCGGTGTTCTTGGGCATAGAAAAACATACAAGCACGTTATCTGGGCCGAGGTATGGGAGTTCACGCGATACAAACCGTACCCAAGGATTGGGCCCAGCGAAGACACAGATACTGTCGTTACCCAATATATTTACGACTGTTTCAGTCACCAGCCATTCGGCGACCGTCTCAAGGCCATTCCTCTGAGTGAGACTACACAGTCTTTACGAAATGCACTGATCAAGCAACGCCATCTGGAATTACCAGCGCCAGTTCATGATAGTGGTAAGACCATAACAATGGCTGGAAAGAAGCAAATTCGAGCGATTCGAGCAGGTGACACAATCTCGACCCAACGAGATGCCGAGGGGTCTGGTACACAATGGCGACGTGACGTTGCGCATGGATTTGACGACGTTGACCGATGGTTCGCCCTGGTACAGCGCGTGCGTGTCAACAAGCGTGGCCAGAGAACGTTCGATGTGATTTGGTACTATCGACCCGTGGACACCCTATGCGGTCTGATGAAGTACCCTTGGAACAACGAGTTGTTCTTGTCGGATCATTGTACTTGTGATACCAGAGCAAAGATCTCCGAGGATGAAGTGTCAGGGGTTCACCAAGTCGAGTTTGGGGGGACTTCGGCGACTGAAGCCGAGTTCTTTTGTCGCCAGACATATATATGCCAACAACGAAATTGGGTCACCCTTGAGAAAGATCATTTTCGTTGCATTCATCTGCGCGAGAGCTCTCCTCAGACGCTGGGGTTACGAACTGGCGAAACGCGACTCGTCATGATCAACGGGAATAGCGGTCGGTCCGAGCCTTGCGAGTTTCTAACCTTTTATGAGGAGGAAAGCAACGGTATATACAGGTTTCGGAAGCTGTTAAGAAGACACCAGGTTGATCCAGCATCCAAAGCTCGACCCAATGAGCTGGTGTACAGCTATGTCGAGCCGCTTGTCGAGGTAAAAAGATGGCGCATTCTTGAGCCGTGTTTCGTTCGTTATTTCAAAGACGGGCAAGCAATACCAACGCCATATGACCGTGACGGCGTGGGAGGATTTTTCTATTTCACACACGAACAAGTTCACGACAATGAGACTGGAACGAAGTCATATGTTGCGCTATCCGAACCTCCCTCGTCTATACAGCAGGGCTACGACCCATCACAGTCTACTCCACGACTGCGAGGTCTGGACCTCTTTTGCGGTGGTGGCAACTTTGGCCGTGGGTTGGAAGATGGAGGTGCTATCGAGATGCGATGGGCGAACGACTTTGACACCAAGGCTATTCATACTTACATGGCAAACACTGCAGGGCCTTCTGAAGTATCTCCATTCATTGGGTCTATAGACGATCTCCAACGTCTTGCTATCGAGGGCGAGTTTTCAGACAACGTCCCACCGATTGGAGACGTGGATTTTATCTCAGGTGGTAGCCCTTGCCCAGGCTTCTCTCGGCTGACCAACGATAAAACAACTGCCGCTCAGCGGAAGAACCAGTCGTTGGTAGCAGCTTTTGCGTCGTGCGTGGACCTGTACCGTCCACGGTACGGTCTCCTTGAGAACGTTCCGGGAATCGTGCAAAAGACCGCTAATCGAGACCAAGACGTGTTCAGTCAGCTCATTTGTGCTATTGTAGGCTTGGGTTACCAAGCACACTTTTTCTTTCTCGATGCTTCTGCCTGCGGTGCACCTCAGCGTCGTTCTCGTGTGTTCCTGGCTTTTGCTGCACCAGGCCACCGCCTACCTCACGCACCATATCAAACCCATGCTCACCCGCAAACTACCTCCAGACTTAGTCTAGGTGTTCTTCCCTCGGGCGAACCTATGGCTGAGCGTGCTATGCCGGCTGCCACCCCATTTGACTTTGTGTCTGCGAGTGCTTCCACTGCCGACCTACCCCCTATTTATGATTCAAAGCCAGATATATGCGTGCCGTATCCCGATCATCGAGTATCTGTAGGTATCACGCCTTTAATGCGAAGTAGAATTCACCTCATCCCAACTCAACCTTGGGGTATGAACTTCGCACAGGCCTGGTATGGTCGTGACCTGAAAAAAGCTGGTTCAGGCGCCATGACGCCAAGCGAGCGCCTAGCATTTCCTGAGCGCACCGATAAGGGTCTAGGACGAGGAAACCCAAGCTCGAACGCATATGGCCGACAACGACCCGACCATCTCTTTGCGACAGTCGTCAAGACCCAAAGTCCGGACGATGCGAAGAACGGCCGAACGTTACACTGGCGCGAGCCTCGCGTTTTGACCGTTATGGAGGCGCGACGAGCACAGGGGTTCAGGGACGAAGAAGTCCTGCTGGGTATCCCAAGTGACCAGTACAAAATCGTTGGCAACAGTGTTGCTCGTGAGGTTGCGGTGAGCTTGGGTGCTGTATTCTGTGAGGCATGGATTCAGAGCCTCGCAGACGAGCATCACGCCTCCACTGCTGCAGTTCCTTCTGTGGTGCCGGCTCGAATGGGTACCGAGGTCTCCCTTATCACCAATATCAGGAGACTTGAGTCCAAGTCAGCCTCTGTCGAAAACACCTCACAATCTCCAAAGTCTAGAAGTGAATCTCGAGTCAATCAAGTTTCGTCTACACCGAGGTCTACTCCTCCTAATCCTCCTCAATCGTCTCCTAAGCGTAGCCGCATCGCTGTTGAGATTCGCCGATCGAAGTCGCTCAGGACAGACGAATACAACAGCCTTAGCAGGGCCACGTCTGTAGCATCCAGCCGTTCCAAATCAAGTAGGTTACGACATAGCACCACTGGCGAATAGTTTTGCATAAACGAATATCGGAGTCCAGAAGACTACGTATAGAGGGATGTCTGGACATGCAAACTTGTACTTCGAATTTAAGACTTGTGGGCATCACAAAATGGAGAGTCTTTCATATAGTCCAGATACCTGTCACAGCTAGCTTTGTGTGCGGCAATAAGACGCTAAGATGAATAGAATTGATAATAACATAATGGATTGATCCATCATCCATTGTTTTCTTGCCCATCGTGAATCCAATCCACCAACACCGGATTAAAGGTCAAGGAGAAGCTCACCACCATGTTTCTACACTGGAGTAGGGATTAACAACCGCCCGGAAGCAGGAGAGTCAGTGACAGATGATGAACAAATAAATCGAAGCAAGGTTAGAGTAATTCAAAAAGTCATTACTGTCGTTATGGTAGCTCGCTAGTTGTTAACGTTGATAAACTGTTGAGAGAAAACATGCTACTCCAAAACTCCGATTCAACCTAATGCTGATATCGCCTTGCTCTTGGATGCACCCTTCTCATACCAAAAATAGCCAGGTTCGATGTAAAACGCTGAAGAAAACATATCGATGTTTCAAAACCTCCTCCAGTAGCGCGTCCCGTCCGTCCATTCCTCTACTCCGATGTCTCCAGATCCTTTAGGGTCATCACCTTGGCGCCCATAGGGACCTGGCCACCGCGCATCCTAATGCTGGCATAAGGGACACCAGATGCCTGTCCCAAGATGGTCACTAGCTCACGCCCTGAAACAATAAGGTCCTTGCCAGTATAACCCTTGATGGCGCATTCCTTGAAGATATGTCCAATCAGTCTCTCACCAAGGGTCTCGATGCTGCGGCCACTGGCCCAACCTTTGTCGTTGCTCAAACGCTGGAGCAACGAGAACAAAGATGTGCGAGTGGTGGTATCCATCTCTGGTGTAGCTTGGATAGTAATGCCCACCTTTCCAACAACTTGTCGTAATTGCTCGATACACTGCTCCGATCGAAGGGGACGGAAAGTGAACTCGGTTGCGAAACGACTCTTGATACCCTGATTACTACGAAGAAGACGGTCCATGTCCTCCTCGTAGCCTGCCAACACAATGATGAGCTTGCGTGCGAACTGAGGCTTTGTCACAGCATCAACAAGCTCGCTGACTGCTTCTTCGGCAAACGATCCACGAGCGCCATTGAGTCTGTAAGCCTCGTCTATGAAGAGAACCTTGCCGAGTGCCGATTCGAGCAGTCGGCGTGTTTTAGGGCCAGTTTGGCCACAATATTCACCGACAAGCTGTGATGCCGAGACATCAACGACATCTGGAGCGGCAATCAGGCCCATGTCATAGAATATCTGGCCAAGTTTTCTCGCAGTCGATGTCTTTCCAGTTCCGGGAGGACCCTTGAAGACATAGGTGAAGGGCACATAGGGCCGAGGGTCAACATTGCGCAGTCGCATACCTTGCACCATGTACTGGTACGATTCGAACTTGGAGATGATTTCCTCGAAGCCTACAAACTCGTCAAACAATGCCCGCGTGTTTGTCGCAGCTTGTGATAGTCGGTCGTAGTTGGCATCAAAGTCCTGAGGTTCTAGAGGAAGTTGATCAAGATCCTCATTATGTAGTTTCTGCTCTTTGGCAGTGCGACGGAAACGTGCTGAGATAGCCTTGAATAAAAGATTATCCACCTCACCGCCATTACCAAAGTTTGGCCGGACAGAAGCTCGCTTCAGTACCTCCATAGCGACCTCGCGGGCCTTGTCGGTAGCAACCAGCTTCTCCTTTGCCAACTTGAGGTCTAGCACCTTACCCAAGGTATCCTCACTGAAGTTGTCGAACACAAACGCATTATCCAGCGGGAATCTTCGGGCCAGACCGGGGTTGGCATTTGCATACAACTCCTTCATTTGATCAGGGTAACCGCAGAGGATAACACATCGATCCTCTCCAGCAGCTCCAGTTACCTCTGCGACAATCGTGTCGATGATGCCACCTCTGAAATCACCATTCTTGGAACTACCAGCACTTCCGTTGGTGCCCGGGTCAAGCATGTGGGCATCATCTATGATCAGAACATTGCCCTTTGCTTCCCGGAGAGCCTCTTGCGTGTTGTTCTCAGATCCTCCGATATAGCGATCGAGAAGATCAGCTGGAGTCTTGGTGACGACATCGCCCTTGGACAAGAGGCCGAAATCTGCGAGAATTCTACCATAGAGCTTTGCAACTGTGGTTTTGCCGGTACCTGGAGGTCCCAAGAAGACTCGGTTTGGTGAAGCGTGCAAAGGATCGTCGCCACGCATTTCTCGGATATAGTTCTGGTTGACTTGGTTGACCACAGCGAGTATTGCCTCCTTAACATCGTCCAACCCGACAAGCTGTTGAAGCTCTTTCCAAGCAGGGCTCTTCTCGGGACCAAGAGAAGGCTTGTTGCCCAGTAGGTCTTCTTTGGTCATTTTGAAGTCTTCCGGGTAGTTCCCTGTCTTACGAGCCTGAATAAAGCGCCCAACTTGACGCCTGCAAGCTTCGACAAATGCCTTTTGGACTGGCCAGATGTTACCAAATGACTTTTCGCTGGCCCCTGAAACGATTCTGCGGATCAGAATTTTGACATACAGGCCATCGTAGCCGCCCTCAACTTCCATTCTGCCCTTGAACCACTTTCGCACCAGGCCATGGAATACTATCTGTAGCTCTTCTGCTGTGTAATTTGGCAACTTCAGGATAGGAAAGTGATTGGAAACCTCAGCACTGTAACCCATCAAGTCTGACAATCCCCATTCGCCATTGCCGGCTACAATGAGGACAATCTTTCCGGGCAGGTCTTGTGAGCGAACGTAGAGGCTCCAGAGATTACAATCGTCGCTGTTCATTAGATGAGCGTGGTCAATGATGGCAATCTAAAGAAAATTAGCGATCCCTAGCATTGGTGATAAGACATTCACTTACGCAGCCACCGCAGGCATTGCTTGTGTTATGTATGGTGCCCAAAGTCGACGTTTTAGACATGTTATATGCCGAAAATCTGTTGATCCCAGTGAAAACACCAGACTTCTTGACCACGCCAAGAGATATCAGGTATTTGGCATACAGGCGAGCCAGCATTGTCTTGCCTGTTCCTTCACCTCCCGTGAAGACTACATCAAAGTTCTCTTTCTTCAGGTCGGTCTCCCGCCTCTGAGCGGCCTTGACTTTCGCCTTGACTTGTAAGAAGAAAGCCTTGACTTCTTCAAGGCCAGTTAAAGACATGACTCGGTCGAGGTATTTGTTCTCTGCCTTTTCCACCTTCTTCTGTCGCAACCACTCGATTCTTGATGGGGATTCATCTTGGCAAGCTTCGGGTTCTAGACCGTCAATCGATTCGTTGTCCGAGTCGTCGGTATCATCTTGCTGTGATTTTCTGGGGCGAATTAGTGGACGTACGTTTCCAAGCACCCGAGGTGCCACTTACTCAATTTCATCCAGAAGATCTTCCATCATCTTGCACAGTTCCAGGAATGCTGGCTCAGCCAAGACAGGTGGCTCCTCTTCCACCACAGGTGCGTCCTCAGCTTCAGACTCGGAATCATTATCAGTTTCGTATGGAATATCACCATATAATTTTCCTAGGCCGAAGCCATCCATGTTTTGGTCGTCTGCATCTTGGTCATCCTCCTTGAGAGGCTCCTCAGGTACAATTACAGTCTTGGAACGATTGCGCCGCCTTCTCAGGCGCCGGCGGGGTTTGCGAGTTGGAAGAAGGCCGAGAAGCCGGCTCACAAGGAAATGTGGTTCATCGGTCAGGAAGTCTCTTGCCCATGAAGGATACGTGGATTTTGGCTTGAGACCAAGTAGCCATGTGACGGAAAAGTTGATATCTGTAGATTCAAGCTCCATCATTGCATTGCACTGAAATGAAGTGAGGTGAACTGGATTGCACTGGAGCTGGTTTGTTTGCTCTAAGATAAAGCTACAACTCCCAAATATGGGTTTCTCAACAGCTAGCGAGCTAGCTAGCAAGCAAGCAAAGATAAGTGGTGAACACGCAGGGACCGGGCGATAGCTCTGCGGATGTGCGGATGGGACAGCCGGAGCGGGGGTGGGGAGGGAGACGGAGACGGAGAGAGAGATCGCGTGCGAGGAGACGATATTGATAAAGACCTACGAAAGGCACGGGAGATGGGAGAAGCGGTCTTGAGGATATTCGCTGAGCTTGGGAGGCGATCCAGCAACTATCGAGGAGACGCTGTAAAGATAAGAAGAAGAGGAGAAAATCTGGAATGTTTGAGAATGGAAGAAGAGAAGTTCAAAATTAAGGCTGAGGCGGTAGCTGCCTGCTTAGTTGTTTGATGTAGACTGCAGGCAGCCAATGGAATCAATGTGCAAGGTGAGGTGAGTACGACATGGAGTAAGACGGGGGCTGACCTTGAGTGCCATTGAGGTACCTAAAGTCTGCACTGTACCTTGGCGGGCACGTAACACATGGAAGCATCCATACCTAACATTTCATGGTATGATAGCTACTAAATAAAAGATGATAACTTGAGCTGTACAGTACGCAAGATAACTCTATGAACCCACCATTTTTCAGAAATATACCAGTCTGCAGTCACCTCAAGCTCAACAATACACATTGTATGCATCTTGAAAAGACAATGGAGGTATGTAATCCTGTGTTACTTTCAACCAGAGCTTAACACATTTAAAAAAAAGAGTCACACGGCCGGTCAAACTGGAGCTACTTTACCCAGGCTAGGCTCACAGCTCCCTAGGCGATTCAACAGAGCTCCAGATATCCCCATGTCTCCCGCCTACGCCCCTGTAAGACGGCGGCTGCCTCATGCACTGCCACGAGACAATAACACATTGGATGATAAACCAGAGGAGAGAAGCTTCAATTGGCTGTTGTTTGCCTGCAAGAGATGACTTGCCATTGACAGTTGATGTTGAACAGGGGACCTTGATTGTGTGGCTCCGGGCTTGTTTTTCGGGGTCCATAGGTAAGCATAAGGTAGCTGTCAACATTCGCTGATCTTTAAATGCACGTCTCCTGTAATGTCTAGTTTTGTTGACTCTCTGAAACACACTCTGCACTCACTCTCGTTCAAACATCAGCAGACCAAACCATCATAATACTCCTCATATTGATCTACATTAAACACTTCGCTTAAACTCGTCCATTGATGCTCCAGGCGTTATCGTGTTATCAACCTCAACAAGGCTGAATCCAAACACGAGTCTTGCACCAATCAATCCCGTCAACGTGCCAGTACAGACCCGCCGATGCATCCCGTGGAGGGGCTACGGGAGGCAAGAAAACTTAGGACCTATATTCTAAGTGATAAAAAATATTTAGGTAAATTTGGCCTTAGTTTAGGTGGCTCTTGTCTAATTTTATTTTGCATCCTGTTCTAAAGCCCCAAGTCTTTTGGCTTCCAAAGGGGGGCGATAGATAAGTCCACCGGAGGCCGAAAACCAGCCAAACACAGCGTCTAAACGCTGCTAAAGAGTCCACTATCCGCGCCAGGGTTTAGCGATGCGGTGGAGATGGTTCGCCTTGCTGTAGTTAGTGGCGGGGCCTCAAAGGGAATTGGACGGGTCGGGTGCCACTGAGCGTAAAGGAAGTTTGAGGTAGGACATGTTGAGTGATGAGGTGAGGACAGAGATGATGAGTGAGTTATACAAGATTCGAGAAATCGTTGCTTGTTTTGTGCGTGTATTTGACTCAAAGCCCTAATGTAACCACTACGAATTGTCAACAACTGATGATTAACATCTACACCTTGAACACACCTTGATGCCTTGGCTAACAAGAGTGAGGCGGTACATCAGTCAGCCTAGATGAACTGAGCTAACCTAGACCATTGCCCTGCCACGCATCAGCCTCCAATTGTCCAGATTATAGGCTCACACGTGGCTCCAAGTTAGCCTTGACTCGAAAGATCGAACGATCTTCAACTTCACTTGGAGATCTGTAAATATCTATTAGCAATCTGTTGTTGATTATACCCACAGAACCCACGGCATTAGTTGGATGCTGGCCTCAACTGCCGGGTCCAGACCACGGAGAGCCCGGATCTACAGGCTATTTCTGGGGCAGTGATGCATTATCCAACAACTGGATATCTATGCTTGAGATTTCATATTCATTAACAACAACGGGCAATTTGATCCCAACACCAGCTACATGGCACTTAAAGAGTGACTTACATATGATAAATGTCACAATAAACTTTTTCATCTTCTCACAGATAAATTTTTAAAAGGCTTGTTCCAGTGATATTGTTGCCTTTCGAGGTACATGCTGCTGAACTTGCCCTACAATTCAAACGCACCCAGCCTGTGCCACAATCCCTAGGACTACTCCATGATCTACCTGAATATCATGGCTTGAAACATTCTCCTTGAGAAGAATACCACCCTCACCGATATCGGAAGGATTCATTGTTTTCATCCAGACAAACTTGACATGAGCCCGGGAGCTTTCGTCCAGCTTGAATCGGGTTTGAGTGACCTTCATCAGCTAGCAATAGGCAATCAAGCACCGGCTCTGGACTAAAGACACACATCCACTATTGATCGTCGCATCGAACTCATTCTGTAGTGCCTGAGATAGGGCTGACTCGGACGGTTCTCTCCCAGAGTCCCGCCTTTGCTCCTCCATACGAGATTCTCGACTTGAAAGACGAGTAAGACAGACTGAATATGAATATAGACAAAGGACATCCTTTCGTGCTAAGAAACGGGCAAGACAATGGCTGATAGGACACGGAACAGCTCCGGAGTGTCTTTGGCTCAACATAACTTCAGCTGTGACGACTTTCTCTGAAGTATGTGACAACCGCATGATGTTTAGTCCAGGGTATTCAGGAAGCCAGCCACCTGCAAGTTATTGATTCAGCCATGAACTATCGAGGGCGTCCATTGCTTCTTAATATGACTCCTCATAAATGATAGCTTGCAAACACATCAAGCCTAGCTGTCGGTAGATCGTCGACGACGTCAGAAAAGATACTACATTCTAATCAGGTCTCACTCATTCTTGGCTTATTGATGATGCGGCTGAACGAACAGGGAGAGGAGTATGAACTCGATCAACTGTTGCTATGTGTCTGACTTCGACTCTACGCCAACTGTAGAGATTCACTCCCTTGAGATCGTCACTTGTGTAACACCAACCTCCAGAACTCAACGGCCATCACGCGACCCTAGATTGCCCCTTTGAGATCGCCATAAAGCCTCAATGGAACCTGATCGAGGCTGAAAGTTTAGATCCTAACTGAATGAAGCAACCCCTTCGCCCCATTAGGATATCTGGCGTCAAAAGCGAACCACAAATGCAATGCCATTATCTCGTGCCTGCAGCTCCATCGTCATATCGAGCTATGCCACTGTCTGAGATCTACACACACACGACCTATCATCGCTTGGCAGGAGATCATACCAAACATATGTCTCGACGTACGGCAGATCCGTGAAAATCCGGCCCAACGGAACCAAATGATCGCCGGGAGAGAAGAGACGATAACGCGAAGAAGCAAACGCTGAAACATGCCCTCGGAAGCGAGACAAGCAGAAAGCCCCCTTTGCAAGAACAGGATTGAAGCCGATCCACCGAGCTGATAGACAATTACGACTCAAGAGTGAGCGTTGTTTCACTTGTATCAATGGCTGGGGGGATCAGCTGAAGGGATAGCAACGGCATTATGCATCTGCATCACCGACCAGACTTCGCTTCCGGACCGATCTAGGACCCAGTCGAAGATTCACGCAGACAACGATCCTGGAGGAAGCTGGCACATGCCCGAGGTGGGGGCATGAAGATGACCGTGAATTGCTTTTTCTGAGTCCAAGTCCATGGCCACGAGCACTTCTCGGCCTCCCTTGGCCGGGATTCCCGAGACTCAGGATTCAGCTGTTTCTTTTTTTTTCCTTTGACCCCCAGGTTTCTGGAGGTACATGAAAGATTATCGTGGCTTATCAAAAACAAGAAGGAGAAAAGAAACTCGGCGGAGTAAAGAGAGAAGAAGACGTGGAGCCCAGGGCGAGTGATCGTCGTAGACTAGACTCAGAAGTCGTTAACCGATGGATGTGTTAGAAGCTGCATATGCAGGCGGATGCAGCCCAGTGTCCGTTTATCTCACTGCAACGGCGTTCCACGTTCCTAAAGAGTATTGACAGCGGGCGTTGAGGGGTGTTGAGATATCATGATCTTCAGAGGGAGAGGAGGGAACGTGCCGAGCCGAGTCCTCTTATGCTGACATGACGTTTGTCAATAGGCAGGTTCACATTGGTGATGAATGCGTACGGATACTGAACATACACATACAGCAGACGAGTTAGAAGTTGATTAATTGACAGTCGTTAATCGCAGAGTCTGATTCGTCGCGGATCTTTATCAACGTTGCAGCTATACTGACAGGGGGTTGACCGATGCAACGCGTATCGGCAACATGCTTGTACATACATACATACAATAGGCCTCGGCCGAAGAATCCCATATTTTTTGCAGGTCATGTGCAGCGGGTGATGCTGCAGTGTTTGCGGCATGTACAGTGCATATGTCATGTATTGGAGATCCCAAGCATTGATCTACAGCGCCATGTTGACATTCGGACTCATTGCCAAGAGCAACGGACTCACAGCTAGTCAGATCCTTAATTCTCAGTTCTTATTGCTTGGTATACGATCTAGACTAAGATTATAAGCAATGCTATGTATGATAACACACGTGGAAGAAACTGAACTCAAAACACAACTGCTTGCTTGCTCTGCTTTGCATTGCCGCGGTTGTCGCCTGTCAAACACACTCTCTCGGCGCGTGGGTGCAGGGATAGAGATCGTGGGACCTACTCGTTTCGGTGCCTTGACCACGATTTCCAGGGGTTGACCACGTCGTGGGCTCATCTTGACGTCCGCAATGTCCTTTGACAAATGATACTTGGGTCTTGTTCCAGGTAAGTGAAGTAAACGAGGACTTTTTGTGAATCCATATCAAAGGATCGTCTAGGTTGTATTTGCGGGCTAATTATTGATGAGAAAAGAAAAGAGAGGAAACGAAAGGAAGCAGAGGTTTCTGACTCTGTTACCACGAATCATGAATCAATCAAAAGTGTTTCAGCAAAAGCAAAAAAAGGACACAAAAGAAGGAAATATTAGAGACAGCCTCACTTTTAGTCTCTCACAGATCTCGCTGTACCAAAGTGAATGTGAATGAATGTAAGTGACCCACCAAAACAAGGGTTTGTCTTCTTCGTCAAAGGCTTCTGGAACAACTGTCACAAGTCATTCCCCCCGGCCCCCCTTGGTCATTGCTCCTGGGGTCTCCGTTTTGAGTCCTTTTGTGGCCGGCTCCATCTTGCGCGAGAAAAAAAGGACCAGAAAAGAAGAGGAGACAAAACGATGGCGGCCCAAAGGTAACCTAAGCCTAACCAGGTTTCCTTAGGCTAAAAAGATGAGGTGCCATCGCACATCGTATCGTATCCGCTCTCGGTACAGTAGCGGTAGGCAAGGCAAGGCAAGGTATTGTAATCCACTGCTTTGGAAGCGAGAAGGAAGACGAGACAGTTTCGACATGTGCAAGACGAGGTATGCATGCACATGTATGTACGGATAGAGTTGACGGGCACGCGACAGCAGGGAGAGCCTCCAAAACATACCGAGGAGATGCTGTAAGTGATAGTTGGACTTTGCTTATTCCATCACACTCCGAAGTGACAACTTTGTCTCATCTCCTTCTGTCGAAGTGGAGATTATATCCAGGGCCTCAGCTACCATAGCTCGCAGTCAATGCCACTCCAAGACAAGAGAACTTTTAGAGTTCCCCGCGTGAACGGGTCAACTTTCCTTCTCTTTTCTCTCCTTCACGTTGCACAGACTAGTAATGAAACGCAATACCTAGCAAATAAGCAGAATTGAACTGTGTCTGTGCGAACAGCCCCCTCGTGTCGTCGCAGTGAAAGCTGCTGTCATAATGACCGTGGCCAACTGCCGCCCAGTCCCTATTCGGGCTAGAGGCCGTTGTTTGATAGGTTCTCTTGGCTCTGTGTTTCGTTGCTGAAGATTGCGATGTTACCATGTGTTTCTTGGCTATACCCATTGACATTTGTTAAACGCAGGGTGAGCTGAGTGTTACGACAAGTTGGTTTCATTATTTGCTGAGTCGCTCCGAGTAGAGAGCCGCGCCCGTGCGTGCTCTGCTCTGTTGGACCAACATGACGAGGACGTGAGAGAAGTGCAACGTTCAAGTACCGTTACGTCCGACCATTTCCTCCGAAAGAAGAGGACCCCTTGTTTACTCCATTGCAACGCACGCGACGGGTGGAGTATTCCATCGGGTCCGTCCCCATAAGTGCCTCAGCATCGGGATTCCCCTCCAGACTTTTTGTTGACCCCGTCCGTCGTCTAGACTCGCTCTAGAAGCAATTGGATCCTGACAAACAAGTTCGGTTCCCTTCTCTTTGCCCCCGATTAGTAGAGTGGTTTGGCTTAGACATGACAGCCAGAATTGGTCATCTAATTTATCATAACAGCCGCTAGATCAGAGGAGGAAGTGTCTCTAGGAAGTTCCGTGTTGCTCATCGGGATGGCTTACATACAGTCAGGCTTGGCGTAGCAGCTAAGAAAACAAGCCGAGAATTCATCCACTGACTTGGTGGCTGGGCAAGCGGAACAGGTCCCACTCGTACCAGAATTTCCCCTGGGGCCGGCGCTCGGAGGCGTCTTGGAACCTGAGCAAGGGGATACAAGAAACTTGAGACCTCTATTCTAGACGACTAAAAATACTTGTGTAAGTTTGGAGTAGACTTGGCAGGCCTTCAGACGAATTATTTTGGCATCTTAACGATGAAGGTACTCAACTAATAAGCAAGGTTAGGAAGTTACCGTTGTCGTAAAGATCCGATCCTTGAAAAGGTTAACAAGGTATTGGGATAGTCTCTCACTGGAGGAGAGGCATCGGCGGATCGGCTGTCCAACCGGAGGACCCTTATTACGACTGGTTGTTCCTGCTTGTTACCGTCGTTCCTTTTAGCATTTATTGGTGGGTCATGTTATGATATGAAGCAGCTCAGATGAGGTATGAGACCATGTTCATGTTCAGAGCCATGACCATCGTGATGCTTGATACTTGAGGTAATTGTATCCCTGAATATCTTGCGGTGAGAATTCTCCTGCCGCTGCTCCATTGCGGATTCATCGTCAGAGATAGAAGATTTAAAAAACTTGGTGTGTGGATGTGGATTGGATGTGGATGCTAAGGGACAAGAAGATGATTTTAGCGTATCCAAGACATGTGGTTTCTTACGCCAAAGTTAATCACAAATTGCTGGTTACCTTGGGAATATTCATATGACTGACCGTTTCTCTCAGATTAATATTAGATACGAAACTCACCTCTAACAATCAACCCTTGATATATAATGATGCCCAAACAATTCATCTTCGCACAGGACGCATCGCACGCCCATACACGTTTAGTACCAGGGGGAGTTTGATTGTACCTTGACTGACTGACGTGCCGGGTGCCGCCAATTCCAGCCATACCATACCCTAGACAAGAGAGAGAATATGTATGTACATACTGCATCTCAGCTAAATTATCAAGCTAGAGAAGGAAAAAAAGAGCGAACGAGGATTGGATGAATCGGCATTGGCATGGATATCAATCACCCACACAAACGATCCTTGTCCATTCTAGCCTGTCTAGCCTGTCTGTAGTACGGTACCCACCGAATGGAAGCAATGGAGACGAGTTTCCCCATGTCATATCCTATTGGATCCCATTCATTGATTGATGTGAAATATCTTAGTTAGTCCCTTCTTCCCTTGCTCAAACGGTTTCTCAGGTTCGCGAGGGGCCATGGATGTCTTAAAAAACGCCCACCCCCACAGCCACGAGAATTGACATCTGCTTGTACTATCGAAACCAAAGCAAAGAAACCTCGACTCGACTCGACTCTACGGACTGAATGACAATTGTGACGATGATGATGGTGATGATGATGGATTAGAGAATCACCAGCTACTTTCTCGGTGTCTTCCCATTCTACTTTTGCCCTTAAATACAGGCATCGTCATCCTTAAGCTCGGCTTCATTCACTCACAAACTCAAACTAAACCTTGTCCGTCCGATCCCGTCGTTTCCGTCGAACACACTCCAATTGCCATCCTCCTCTTCCATCATCTATCCCTCATCTTTCTTTGTCGATACGATTATTTGGGTTTGCCCATCCTCTCGCTCTGGCTTTCGGGGCTGCAGCCGCGACTTTCCGCCGCCGATATTCCGTCCGTCTAGTTACCTGGAGCTCTCTACATTAATTGCCCCTCCCTCTCTCTCGCTGTCTCTCTTACGCCTCGTCAACCTGAACTGGGTTGCTGCAGCTCCTTGTCCTTGCCGACATATTTCCCCGCGCAGCGTAACTTTGCGAGCGAGTCAAAGGCCATTCTTGTCTTCTCGGTTAACCTGATACGTTTATTTAACGATTCGATTTCTTTGTTCGACAATCTTGCCCGGAGCAATTGCACATCTTGGGTGCTGCCACCTTTTATCCATACCGTACCGTACTGTACCGTACCGTACCATACCATACCTCAGCACACCCTGGCCGAATCGGACATCGAACCAAGCAGAGAGCTCCGAAAGCAAACATCCCTCCATCCAATTCAATTCGATTCATCCGAACAAAGACAGTCCCTGGCCTGGTTGGGTCCACCGAAAATCTAATTGAACCGAATCGAATCTTCAACAACAGCTACTACGGTCCTGTCCTGTCTGTCCTGTCTGCCTGTAGCCCTACTGCACTCCGTCTGCAACTGCAACTGCAAGCACTGCACGAGCCATTCGTACTACCACGCCCACGCCTAATTACTTGTACCTACCTACGCACGCCCTCGTCGATCCGGCCCCTGCTCGCGCCTCCAGGTCTCGCCTCGATACCTATCGACTCTCTCCCTCTATAAACTTATTTACGACCGCGACGCCCCGAAAACCAGCTTCAGCTTTAAATCAAGCTTACAACTCAGCACAGCACAGCTCTCCCCCGCCGTCCCTTGTGCAGTCTCGTGCTGCCAAAAGGGAGACCCCATCCCTGTCTCGCAGCGTCGTCCAATCGTCGATAACACTTTGATACTTACGTTTTTTCCTCTGCCGCGATTCGACTCTGAGACGACGATACGTCATGACATACATTGTAAGTGTACAACACAAACTTCCTCCAAGGTCAAATCTCTCCATGTCTCGACTTGACATGTCTCGCTTTGCTTTGCTTGTCTTTACTTGACTTGGCTCTCTTGTACAACCACATGCCAATTCTTGCCACGTCCGACGTCGTACCCTCCACGCTCCGAGCTGCTTCCTCCGCCCTCCACGTTCCTGTTCAACCTACGCCCTGGTCAATGAAGGCATTGCACGCCATGCGTTCACTTCACATGGTCGATAGCTTGTCTCAGCAGATCCCTGTCAGCCATGAATGAATGTTTTCCTCCTTGACCCTTTGACTCTCTGCACGTCCCTACATCGAGCAGTCTCGCCCGCCCTGTTGGGTCCAGACATTTCTGGTACCTTTCTTTACCGAAGATCTCTCTCACACACACACACACACACACTTCTATCATATATCATGATTCCTTACCATGATCCCATTCCTATTCTCGTCCATCCACCCATACTCAGCAACCATGTCTTGGCTCTCATCGACGTTGCTTCTCGACGTCGCTTTCGACCTTCCCTTGCTTTTATCCCCCTTGGCTTCATCCTCACATCCCTTCCCTTTTCACACCCTCGCTCTCGTTTCCTAGCTGCCAGTCTGTCGACGGCCCGTCTGCCGTACCTCCTAATGGCCCCCGAGCCGCCCGCTGTCTGACATGCACTTTCACTTTCACCCTCACACACACCCTATCCTGGTCTGTCCTATCCTTTCTTTATCCCCATCGCATCGCATCCCACATCCCACGCACCCAGCCCAAGTCTCTTTACTTATCTTGTCTGCACACCCTGACT
This sequence comes from Fusarium acutatum, assembly GCA_012932015.1. Lineage (NCBI taxonomy): Eukaryota > Fungi > Ascomycota > Sordariomycetes > Hypocreales > Nectriaceae > Fusarium > Fusarium acutatum. The sequence continues at coordinate 44,750 of JAADJF010000137.1, read as the reverse complement.
AGGCACGAACAATACACAGGCGCACACAGACTTGCACTTACATCCACACCGCTTCACCGCTTGACTATGATTGCCCTGCCCTCGATTCAGCGTTGGTAGTCCCGGGGCAATCATGATGCATCCTACTGGAATCCCAACTCACCGGTGCCACATCACTTCCCTACCTCAGCCCCATGACCTCAAGAACGGCCCGTTGCCGGTAGGAGAGGAACCAGGGCGACCAAAACAAGCTGTCTCCGTACACCGAGATATATCACCGCTTGCTTTGTTCCTATACCCCTTGCAACCCTCCTATTCTGAGGCCTATTTATCCATACATGATCTATTCCTGTCCCATAACGTCATGAGCTTTTTGACATGATATACTTCCTCAGAGCCATCCTCTGTTACTATGATCAATTCTCCCGGCAGCTTTTGCATTACCTCTCCCTTTGACCCACTGTTGCTCTCGTGCCAACTGGCCATCTGCTCGCAATGCGCAAGAATCAATCACTAATGCCGTCTTTCCAGCTATGTCTTGCTCACTACTGCGACCTCCATGGCCCGACCCCTTTGATGGTCACTGAGGGTCTACCGGCCTCATGTACTGTCTGCTTTGAAGATGGTGCAGACCCTGCCGATAACAGACCACGATCCAGTGCGCATGCATCTTCGACTGCTCTCAACGACGCATTAAAGAACCTCGACCTATCTCGGAGCGCTTCAATGCCAGCCTCTGAACAAGAGGCTCAGGCGCAACGTGCAACGCTATTGCGAAATTCTAGCAACTCTGGCGCAACACCCACTGCTATCGATACTCCTCCTGAAAGTCCACGACCGGCCCCTCCTCATCCTCGGCGCGATTCGAGTTTCCGAAGAACCTATGATGAGACTGTGACAAAGAAACAAGGCCCTTGCGATAACTGCGCAATGACTTTGCCGCGACAGCAAGCGGGATCAAATAGTGTTCATTTTGCAAACAATACTCGTGGACCAACATTGCGCACCCGTGCGCCAGCAGAACGGGTTTTCGGCGCAGGAGGTCAGGCATCGCCTCCCAACTCCCAGACCTCGAGCGATACCGATGGAGAGCGGGACGAGGATCCTCGGGCTCGGCAAAGAATAACACCTTCGGTCAGCTCGCGCAATACCTCGCGATCAAGCAAGAGTGGTGGTACAGGCAATTCGACCGCAGCAGAACGGACACCCTTTCATGTTCACTACGTCGACTATACATCTACCCACGATCCAGTCCTACCCGACTCTTTCTCTCTTATTCGAGCGTCTTGCTTGCGCACTCTATCCTTCGAGACATTACCCCGGGCTCCATCTACGGCAAACCCCACTTCGCCCGTTGCGACCTCTTCTCCGGCCTTTGTTACTACACAAAGCGCCGGCTCGGCTGTCACAGGCGGCCCCATCTTTTTCGGCGACGCCCTCGCCGGTTACACGACGGCTTATATCTTTCGTATTCCTGATGTACACGCACGGGGTCATAAGCGAGTGTATGCCTTCTTGGCGCTTAGTACTCACCGAGAGCGACTGGCCATGAAGACGTTTGCCGTGGTCTCGACCGCTTTTCGCGAGCTTGCTACATGGATCCAGCAACTGGCTGAAGCCGAGGCCGAGCGAGCGGCCGAGAACTCTCCTATTGGTAGCAGCATCTACGGGGGTGGCTATGCACCACCACCACCAACCGTCGAATCCTCTGGAGGCCCTGATCGCAATGGAAGCAGCTTTCTGACAGGCGGTAGCGGGTTCACCCGACGGATGGGTGGTGGCCCTGGTGCCTCGGCCCCAAAAGCCCGTGGTCTAGCGGAGATTGTTGGACAGCCTGATATCTTTATCGAGCTGCACCGGCGTTTCGTTCACCTTCTCTTTGAAGTTGGTGTTACCCTGAGCTCGTAATGAGCTGTTTATGCCTATTGGCATGCTCTATACGTTTTTCTGCTTCGGCATACCCAAGGCAATCCCTCAGGATCAGGATGACTTCTTCTACCCTGTCCCACCGGGATGATCTGGTCGCCGCAGATATACCCCAGCCTTACCAATGCTACTCTCCACGCCCAACCCAATGATACTGAACCGGTCAAAATCCGATTCGTCCTTGTTGGCTCGGCGCTCTTTTGTCCTTTTGGAACAATAAGCGATGTATGATTTTACATACAAGCATATTTATCTGAGAGTAATGGTAATGGCTAATGGTCAATACCTCAATGAAGCAACGATCTCGATCGATAGCTGCAGTCACGCAAGACCTGGTAGTTTCTACACTTCCTTTTCACAATGCTCGAGGATTCTTGGCAATGCTGCTTACATCTTTCCGCAAGACCGAGGAGTTATACCCAGCGGCCGACTTGCCAAGAGCCTCGTGTAACTGTATTCTTACATGTGTCGCCTTTGGAAGGGCTTCACAGCGTTGTCATTCGGCATATTTTGCACGGGGCATTTGATTCCCATTTGCTTTTTGTAGCGTGTTTGTTATCTACTTTTGTGCGCAGAGAACTCGTCAGGACGGGAACTCCAAGGAAGCGGGCGAAACAAAATAGACGGATAGCGAGTTGAGGGAAACAAAACCGAGAAAGATGGACGGAATAATGGAGTTTGTGGCGAAGTAACTGTATTTCACAATTCTTTACCTGCTATCACTTGTCAGAGCGAGACGAACAGCCAGGAGTTGCCACGGTTTTATTGATAGACTTGTACGGAACATAGATAGGGAATTATTATGAATGGAACACTACGGTAACTTATGATTACTTTGAACTTGAACATGCCCCGTTGCTGTGAGCTATTGTGCGTGGTTGTCTGAAATTCGAATGCCTAATATTGAGAACTCAGAGTTATCAGGCATTGAGGATGAACAATTCGCCCCCGACTTGAATTTGTTGGGAAGTTGGACGCCCAATTTCGATTACACATACCATTTACTCTTTATCGCTGCTGACTTCAAGAGGCCACATTGATACATGCAAGCAGAGTATCACCAATGTTACCTCTCAAGTCGTATTCCACTTTGTTGGCTGCAGCAGTATCATGCTGTGTCCGGACATGTGATAGTCTGACATGCCTACAGAATGGTAAGATACTTGAGATGTAACTCGAGGCATACATCGCGTAAATCAATCACTTCACCGATGTGGACCTGGACTGTAGAGAGATATTCATATCGCTTGCGCCGTCAATTGGCACGTTGATTAATCCTCATCTACCTTTCGCTCTAATCCGCCTCCCTTCATATGGACTTTTCCTTCCATATCCCCTTTGGCCTGATGGTTGACGTATGTAATACAGGATAGATGACACACATGAGTGCATGAAATGATAAACAGACACCGAGTGAATCTATTTGTAGAAATCGAACTTGTTCTCTTCGCCGGTACCCTTGACCTGGCTTGAGTAGGCGTCCTCGAGATCACTCTGAATGATGTTGTAACGGTTCTTACGGACAGCACGGAGACCAGCCTCCTGCATTATCGCAGCGATGACAGCACCAGACAGAGGGTCGTTTCGGACAATAAGAGAGTCGAGATCGACTTCGGGAGCCAGACTCATCTTGCCGGCGATGGTGGAGAAAATGAGGCGTCGTTCACGGCGATCTCGCAGAGAGGGGAATTCGATCTTTCGGTCGAGACGTCCAGGTCGGAGAAGAGCAGGGTCAAGAGTATCGGCTCGGTTGGTGGCCATGATGACCTTGACGTTAGCGGTCTGATCGAAACCATCCATCTGGTTGAGAAGTTCGAGGAGAATACGCTGGACTTCTCGATCGGCACCAGTCTGGGCGTCGAATCGCTTGGTGGCAATGGCGTCGATTTCATCGATGAAGATAATAGCGGGAGAGTTCTCGCGAGCCATGCGGAAAACATCACGGACCATTCGAGGACCCTCACCGAGATACTTCTGAACGAACTCGGAACCGACAACACGGATGAAGTTGGCGGTGGTTGAGTTGGCAACGGCCTTGACCAACATAGTCTTGCCGGTACCAGGAGGACCGTAGAGCAGAACACCTCGAGGGGGGTCGATACCGATCTGCTTGTATAGGTCAAAGTGTGTCAAGGGGAGCTCGACAGCTTCGCGAATCTCCTGCTTCTGCATGTCCAGACCACCGACATCGGCGTATGTCACATCGGGCTTCTCGTCGGCGCCAAGCATAGCAATGGAGGAGTCGGCCTCGGGGGGAAGAATATCGACAAGGGCGTTGGAGTGTCGATGGAGGGCAACCGAGGAGGAAGCCTTGAGCTTCTCCCGGTCGAGGGTAGAGAGGATTCTGACGACATAGTTGGATCCGGTGCTAGACTGCACAATGCCAGTACTTGGGATGCTAGTTAGCTCGTGTAGGATTGTCGGTTGCAGATGAGCACATACTTTTGGTCAATAGCCTCCATAAACTGTCCTATAACTAATGGCACGCTCTGAATCCGCTTGATCTCTTCTTGAGCTCGTACAAGCTCACGCTTCAAACTCCTGCAAAGAATCAGCAAAAGATAACCAGGATTCCGACGGGATTGATGAATTACCTTTGCTCATCCTTGATATACTCTTCTTGCAGCTGGATGTACCTATTCGAAAGCTATCAGTTCCCCGCCACTTTGCGATATCCGAGACTGGAGTATCGTACTCTAGTTGCCTCTGGAGCTTCTTGAGGTTCGCGTAGTCGTCTCCTCCATCGGTTGATACACCCTCGAAGTTATCAATAGTGGGAATGGCTGAGTGCGCGGCCCTCTTGTGAGGTGCCACTTGGTTTGCTGGGTTTTCGACAGCGACGTCACCCATTTTTGCGCTTCTGCTGTGTGGGTAAGATAGATGAAATAATCGTGAGAATGCGGTGCAGATAGAAATACGCGTCGAGTCTGGAAAGCGATTATCGTCGGGAGATCCAGCGCTTGATTGTTGTTTCGGTTGTTGAGGGAGTGATGGAGCTGCTTCGAGATGATGCCAGGCGCCAGTAACGACGACGACGACACTGGAAGCTAAGGTGAGCTAGCGCGGCTTGAAATATTAGTCATCTGGATTGGAGCTCGATTCACGTGATCAGCATACGTCAAAGAGTGAGAGCAGTTGGGGTCCAGGCTCGATAGCTTTGATTGGCTCATGGCTCTCTCTCTCTCAGGCAGGGCGAAGTGGGGTTGCAAGCGTGCAGCAACTGCAAGGCTCCAAGGCTCCAACGACCCCAGTGCGAGCTTCAGTGAATTAGATTGGCCGATTATCGGGGGGATCTGCCTCCACACAAGACCAAAGACGTGGGGACCCTGAAGGGGACGCGCCTCAGGGAGCAAGAAAACACCGGACCTTGATACAGGGTGTTAAAATAAACTTAGCAAGGAGCCCCCTAAGCTTAGGCTAGATTTGCCTAAATATTTTCATCACTAAGGGTTAACGTCCTGAGTTTTCTTTCTTCCCTTAGGGACGTTTCTAGCCTGGTACATGAGAGCTACAGCGGTTGAAGTGCCTCTGTACATTTGGCACTTGACCCTTCTGAGGCTGTATATGCTGCCATGGGGGAATGTCTTATTAGTGGCGTTGAACTGATTCAGTCTAATGTTGAAAGATGGCGGGTTTTGCGGTGAGAATAGACTCATGACCCTGTCGATAAGCCTGCCCCACGATGTTCGGTGAGAGGCCTGAGAGGATGTTAGGTGAACCTTGAAATCGTTCATACAGTATTTACAGTATAGAGTATTATTATTGATAATTGTTAGTGAGGAGCTGCTCGCTTGCTTATACAGTACATGTATCTTTATGGATCGTCTCATGTAAACTCGAGTACCCGTTGGATTGTGGCTTATCAGCGTCGGATCACTCGCCTGTTCACGGGATGATGCGGCGGTGATTCACTGGTCGGCGGCCGAGGAGCAAGGTAAGGTAATCGACAAGTCACCTCACTCACTGACTGTACCTCTTTGAAACCACCTTCTACCTTCTGATTTGTTCAACCTCCAACCAACTCGACCTCTTTGTCTTTTTTGCTCTCTTTTCGATCGCCTTTCTCGCCCAAGCCAACCTCACGTCTCTTTATCACCTTAATCTATCACTTTACTGCTCGGCGTGTCTTTGTTGCGTCATTCTACTGATACTGCTGCCATCTCCTCCCCAAACGTCGTCATCTTCCCTCCCTCCGCTGCCGTTTTCGACTCGGCCAACCGCTCGTCACACACACACACACACACATACAATACCCCTCGTTTCATCTTGGGTTGCTTGTTTGTCTCTGTCTAGATACTTTAAGCAACCTCAACATCGCACATACAATGTCGTCCTCTATCGCAATTCCCGCTGGCCCCTCGGCTACCCGCCCATTCCATAAGGGCACCGGCTCCTCTACAAACAGCCCGTTCGGCACTCCTTCGTCTTCTCCTCCGTCAGCCGGAAAGGACAAGGCCCTGCACAACCGCCGTCCGAGTCTCTTGAGTAAGTGAAGCTGGATCATCCCCCGCCTCAGACGATCACAGCGACAATGATACGATCGTCTTATCATGCACCGACAGCCGTTTACTGACTTGTCTTTGTAGGCTCTTCACTCTCCAAGCAAGAATGCACCGTCATTAACGTCGGCGATCCGGAAGGCACTCCCCGACTGGTAAGTGTCTCGACAATATCATACTTGGTTTCAGGTGTACTGACTTTCCATAGATCTCCTACCTCTCCTCCAGCCAGGGTTTCGCCTGGAATCCCGGTATGTTTCACTTGTATCATGAATAGCCTCTCCACGAGTCACGACTAACAACTGGTAGAAATCTTTCTCCCATCTTATATCGACTGCGACTATGTTCCCCTCGAGAACCGCCGCGACCCGGTCCACGAGATCATTCTGACCGACGACGAGTCCAAGAACCTGCTACCTCACTAAACCGCCTGACATTATATCGTATACACAGACCAGGCCATGATAGACATTTCCTTCTCACGAGATTCCCGATTCAACGACAGGCCTGCTATTACTCAATTATTGTTTTTACGGCGTTACGATTCCCGCGGCTTTTTTTTCTTTACCTTCCTTGCCTCTCCTTTCAATCAGGCAAGACATGACACTTGTTTTAGGCCTGTCGACGCATGGGCATTGTTCGGTGGAGTATGATTTCGGGACAGGGTCCCTGGTCAATTGGCTTGACAGCCTCACCTTTAGTTTTTGGCTTTGGCGGAGTAGACAAGACATGGCAAAGCATCCATCACTCCAGCGTCCGGCACATTCGGTATCGATCTTGGGACTTGGATTGGAGGGAACGCCTAGATTCGCGGGCTAAAAGAAAGAGGTTATTTTCACTTCTTCGGGGCCTTGAGACCAAACTATTTCGTTCTTTTTCCTCACTTATTCTGCGGCTGGACTGTTTTGTTCTTGAGGGATGGTGGCGTTGAGGTACGGTAGGACGGTGTTTCTTTGTTTGTACTCCGTAACTCTCCTCAATTCACATGACTTAACTTGATCATCGCTCAAATGGCACCTGCGATGTTGATCGCTTCCCCGCTGGCGCCAATCACCGACGGCCGATATGAGCAGGGCCCTTACCGAGAACCCACCCGGACCGGAGCTAACTGTACGGGGCCGGTCGGGGGACCTTGATGTCATTCAAGCCCAGCCCAAGAAGCAAGTTCCGTCTTGAGTACTGGTGGTGTTCGATGTCAGATTGACAGAGACCAAGTCTCATTGTTGCACGGATTATATTGGATTGCATTACGCTATCGATCTTTGTACAAACGTTTTGAGGGCACGGCCACGAGTCCATTACCGATTCCCGACAACGATTAACTTTTACTTCCATATCGGCCAGTACCCGGTATCTGACTCAACCAACATCCATCGCTAAGAGCGCCATCGTGCAAACATTACCATCATAACACTTTCGCATCTTGGGCAGCGATTTCATGTCTCAATCGATAATGAGGCCTGCAATTCCGGGTGGCCTCGTTCTACATTCAGGGTCCACCTTTTACACCACAGTCGGTGAGATCTCAACAACGATGCCTAAGAACACATCTGGGTATCATCATGAGCACAGTTTGCGAATCTGTCAAGCACATACGACCATAGCTCGTAGAAAATACGGGATCCCGTCTGCTCTCCCATNNAGTAGTTGGGTCGGTGACGACCAGCGAATCCCCGGTGTTGTATGTTTTTTTTCTTTTTGGTGTTTTTGATGCTTGTCCGGGACTGAGTATTGTCTTTTTGATAGCGGTTAGAGAGGGAGATGCAATGTTATAGAGCTTGTAACGGCAAATTAATATGGGCTTCTGATAACTGACTATAAGGTATTGTTAAATGGCCTTGCTTCTTGGCCTCTTTATGTGCCCGATTATGATTCCGGTCCGAACCGTTTCGGAGTCGGCGCCGACGGCGGGGCTCCGGTACCGTTTTCGTGATCCACCCACCGGGGCGCTGAAGATAAACGGTCGTAGTTTTCCCTGAGACCCTAGTGAGACGCAGTCCCTTCCAAAAAAGAAGAAAGACAAAAAAAAAAAAAAAAGACTCCCTGTAATGCATACTCAATGTAATCAATGGTCAAATCTCAGTTTTAGGATGCTTGCTTTAAATCTCAGGGCGTCAAGATATCGGCGATACCTTTCCAATGCCTTCCCAGATCCTGAGCTGGACGGCGCTCGTATTAAGAACTTCCACGGAGCCATACATATTTGTTCGTACCTCGTGTCTCTCGACACTGTCTGTAATCTTTTACCACCTTCTTCAAGTACCCTACTCTCCCTCGTCTGCATTAATTCATTGTAGTATGATTCCACAAAAGGGTCATCCTCCACATCAACATCCTTCTCCCTCCCTCGCCTTTCCTGATCCTCACGGTAAAACGGGTTGGCAGCGAACTCACTGGCAACCTTCCATAGGTGCCAGCTAGGCTCTGGGTCAAGGCTCTTATAGACATTCTCGTAATCGCAGACAATCGCTGCCGCCGCGCACTGCCTCTTCATCTCAGGCATCTTCATGGCGAGAAGGCTAAGCATATCTGACTGCGGTTGCAGGGGCCACCAGATGATGTAGGGCATCGGGACTCCGGATGGCCAGCCGTTTTCAAATCCGGAAGGGTCGTTGAGCATGATCCGGCGCGCCATGATGGCTCGCTGGATATCCCACACGGATGGGGAAGACCTAGCATAGATGGTGTCATTCGTGATCTGGTCTGCCCACCAGCGAGCATACATTGTGTGATGCAAGACACCACGGACGACACAATCTTGGTCTAGTTGCGTCAAGGTTCCTCCATAGTTGGCGAGCTGAGCATAGCGTTCGATGTTGCCGTCGTGGGCGGCCATCTGTGTCAACAAAGTCTTCTTCACCGTCGGCAGATCCCGAGGCAGAGGACTATAGAGCAGCTTCGCCTCATCATCGGTCAGTGTGCCATGCCTTTCATCTACTTCCTGGTCCTAGATGCCAAGATGCATGTTCTCTTCGATGCATGGAAAGAGGTCGTCGTTGAACCGGCGTGTAATGCCTTGCCGAGCTGTCAAGCGCCATCGAACTTCGGTGTTGCCGTTCAGATACGCCGGGCATTCATAGTCGTCAGTTCAATGGTGCGTTTGCAGTCGTCCATGATAGCATAGCGATATTTGAAACTCATGATCTCGTCATAGATGAGCTTCCCACCATCTGTCTCGCTTTCTCGCGCCTCTTCAGCGATGGACACTTCAGGCAGGAGATCAAGCCCCTGGTAAAGGGCGTGATAACCTGCTACAGCACAGGCACGGCCGACCTTATAGCGCATGTCGGGGAATTTAGAGGCCAGTGAGCGGTAGGAGTCCTCGGTGGCCATGTCGGGATGCTGTATTATATGAGCAGTAGGATAGGTGTGTGGTTCTACAAGTTCAAAGCCGACCTATGGTAACATCCAGTCCTCGTATCAAGGAGTTTTCACCTCGTCAACACCTTTATGTTCTTGTAACAAACTCAATTGAACCCAACTGGGGCAGCCAGCCACGTCCCAAGCATCGACGCGAAGCTCGTAAGTCACGAGGTCCTCGTGAGAAGTTGGCATTTTCCGGAGAACGGCTGAAAACACAGTCTCTGGAACTCTAGCAGATCGTTTTACAGCACGGTCTGTATGTGCAACAAAAGATTTCTTGTACTGCGCGCAAGCCCGGAAGAGAGCGTTCTTACGAGGCTCATCGATGCCGTTGCTAGACTGCGAAAGCTCTCGGATAGTACATGAAGCATCGTCGGTTGATATCATGATGTCGATCCGAAATAGTGAAGAGTGAGAGTCATGTGAACAGGCAACCCAGAGAGCCTTGAATGGGGACTCATGTATTGAAGTTTGTCGTTTCATCCTGTCGTCGTTTGGGTAAGACAAGACAATATCGAGGGAGCGTGTAGTTGTCGATGAAACTTGTGTCAAGATCTGCAACTGCTTTGACGAAAACATTGAAGACGGTGGATTCATGCCAAAGTTATTTGAGCCTGTGAAATAGCCACTAGTTCTAATAAAGAGTTCCATAGGTCTAAAGTATGGGAGCAGTGTCTTGGGAACACCGATAAGAGAAGACGATTTAACTCTGCAATAAACCCGTCGTCGCGCCGACTCGTAGTCGCGTTCTATCAGGACACAGACCAGACTGTCCTCTGTCTCATATGATAGCCATGCAATGCGGGCCAGGTCAAGATCAGTAGGGACCAGAACATGCAGATTGATACGTAAACCGCGACTTGTAAACTCAAGAGGACTCGAGAGGACTGACTGCATTGCAACGATGCTACGTTGACCGCGAAACATGCGGCCGTAATCCTTCTCATGCAGGACTCGATATTCGATGCTCTGTTTCTCCAAATCAAGCTCAGGTTCAGAAGGATGAGGAAATGCATGGTCATGGTCGACCATCTTCTGGTCCTGCGTGTGCTTTGAAGCTTGAGCATATATAGCATTCTTGGAGAATTGCGAGGGTGACCAAGCCAAAAACCCGGTAGAAGAGGTTTCGGAATCGGCAATTGGGTTATCTTGCTGGAGAGTCCATGCAAACATGCTATAGTCTTCATCTTGTCGGAGAATCTGCTCCTGAAGTCGAATAAACGACTTGGCTCCTTCGCCATAGAGAAGAGGCATATTGACATCGAATATACCTAGTAAACAGTAGGCCAGGTCTTCCTCTCTTGTTGTGGTTCGAGCCGATGCCCACGACATTCGCTCAGCGACATTGTATGTCGAGGGATGGGAACCACGCAATACAGTGATTGGGATGCCAGTAACACTTTCTATACTTGAAGCGAGACTCTTTTTTGTGCCGATCACGGTCCATTCTTTGGAACAGAGCTCGACGATCTGAGGGGCGATCAGTTCCTGAAGTGTCCAACCTCTTGTGAACGACCTGCTTCTGCCGAACTCTGTGATATGGAAGATTTCCGTAATGTTACAAGTTTCCGTGGTGACATCTTGTAAATAAGCATAACAGACGGTCGCTTTTTGGTACCATTTATACATGGAATTAATCGCCTCGGATAGCTCAGCGCTACTGGATTTGTCGATACAGCAAGTGTCAATCCATACCCAGTCGAAGCCATCTTGAGCTGCCTTACTGCAACACCCAACAAGTTTGGGGTAACCTTCTTTTGACTGGGCAGTAAGGTTCCCAATATCACAGTGGAGAACCTCTTCTTCGGTCCATGTGTGACTGAGAATTGCGTAGGGAGGGGCATGTCCGATGAATTCTTTAAGCTGTAGAGTTGAGACAGTTAATAGACGCATTGTAACAATTGAGAGAGCAATACGTTGGTTTGGGAAACTTGAGCTGCTTGAGACTTTAGGATGGTGTAATCACATTGACAGACAAGTAGAGGCAGGCTGTTCCGTGTAATTGTTCATCAATCGTCGTTGCTTGAGTGAGCTGTGCCTAGACATGGCTGAGGAGTAGCTTAACTACGGCCGAGACAAAATCAGCGACAATTGGTCAATTTTGGGTCAGGCTGCGACATTGACAAGTCGAGTATAATTCACGATAGTTAATTCACGATAGAAGAATAGAAGGCAAAACGTGTAGCTCAGATGAACTGTATAGTATTAAGGTCTATGCACCTCTATCAAGAGATCTATGTGCAAGTTGTAGAAATGAATTATATACCCAACGCTTCCATCCTTAGTTCATCATGTGTGAAATTAATCATTAAAGACCAATGCTTTTCCCTTGTCGTCCAAACTCATTACGAGATATATCCATGACATGTAGAGCAGAGGTTCTGAGTTGCTTAGAAGAGAGCAATGGCACCGAGGACGGCGAGAACGCCAGCGGGGGCAATGCGACCGGCAGCAGCGGTGACAACGGCAGGGTTGGTACCCTCGGGAACGGGGTAGGTAGCGGTGCCAGTAGGGACGGGGACGGGAGCAGCGGTGGTAGGCTTGCCGGGGACAGCGGGAGCAGTGTAACCGGGCTTACCGGGCTTGCCGGGAGTGGGTTGAGGGTAAGGGTGCTCGGAAGCAGGGTGAGTGGTGGTGAAGTGGCAGTCGGTGACGGTGACGGTGCCGGGAGCGGTGACAGTGACGGTCTTGTTGCCGTAGGTCAGAGTGGTGGGCTCAGGGCAGTAGGTAGTCACGGCGGTGATGACCTCAGTGGTGTAGACGGGGTGAGGGACAACGGGCTTGGTGGGCTTGACGGGGTAGCTGACTGTGCAAGGGCAGTCGGTGATGGTCAAGGTGGTCTCAGAGGTGACGGTGTAGGTCTTGTCGCCGTAGGTGAGAGTGGTAGCACCAGGGCAGTAGGTTGTGATGGCGGTGACAACCTCAGTGGTGTAGTGAGTGCCGTTGGAGGGAGGGGCGTAGTAGGGAGAAGCGGTGGCAGCTCCGATGAGGAGGCCGGCAGCAGCAACCTTGATAGCAACCATTTTGAAAGATTTGGGGAGGTTTTTGATTAAGTTCTGACTTGTAAAAACGAGTGAAGTGCAGAAAAGCAAGATTGAGCTTAAGCTTTGAGCGAGAGTGTAACGACTGAAGCGAGTGTAGTTGTTGAGAGGAGGGAGAAGGAAGTGAGGGAAAAGGTGGAAGAGAGTGAGGGTATTTATCTTTGGAGTTCAACACCAAGACAAAGCTGAGCTGAAGTGAACCTAAGCGACCAAACTGGGCTGATAGATACGGAAACCCAGGTCCCAGAGACACACACAAACTCAAAAGGCGTCTAGTTTAGTCTAGCCTAACCACATTCTGAAAGTCCATTTAACCTTGTACACACATCGAGATGGGCCCACGCTCACGGCCTCACGCTAGACGAGGCAATTTTTTACGTCTCTTTACCCTCTTTTTACCACTCCCTCCAAGGCGTAGCTCGTCCAATCATGATATCATTGAAGCCATCTCACTTCTTACTCATACTGTACCTTGCACTAGCCAGACTCGTTGGGCTGAGGAGGTGCAGTGCCAGGGTACAGGGGCCCTTGTCTTGGAATACGAGGTCAGGGGAGGGATTTAATGACAGATTCGGATCTTGTGAGAAACCTCATGATAAGGAAATGTCCGGGGTAGGCAGAAGTGATTGGGCCTGGCTGTGAGTTGTAAGTATGTGCTGTTGCAATGCAGGGTCTCTTTGTTGCGATGGACAGTTGTCACAGTTGCAGTGACTCTATCTATCGGTAGGGCAAACTCTATACTCATCGGTTGCAACGGTGGCAGTTGCAACAGCACAGCACAGCACAGCACAGCACAGCACAGCACAGCACAGCACAGCACAGCACAGCACACCTCAGCTATCAACTGTTGTCTGTTCAGTGGATGATCCGATTTAGAGGGGCCGAGTTAGCCGGACTTGTTAGCAGTCTTGGGTGAGCTGGGTACCTGCGCTAGTACCCACATAGCACCTAGCTCCGTAGTCCGGGGAACTTTGTTTACTCACTTTTTAGTCACTCAAATCTCCTCTTTTTTCCCTCCTCCTCCTCTAAAAAAAAAAGCCGGGTTTGTTTTTCTCTCTCACGTTTTTCATCTCCAATCACCAACAACGGCCCCTGCAGTCAGCATCAAGCTAATGCGGCGTCCTGCAGCCTCTATCACACTCTGACCTAAGTGCCCCAATCACAAGAGGCCGTCATCTTTTAGCGTGCGTTGATTTGTCCCTTTTTGCTGTTCCTTGGTTTTTAGTCTCGAGAGCGGAAAAAGTCTTATCTCATCAAGTTTTTTAAGCTTCAACCAATTAGGACACCAAAATAGATGACCCCCTGTCTACTGACAACTCGAACCCCCTGGCCCTTGCATTCTGCGGGCTGCATTTTGCATTTTACCAGAGCAAATCATGACCCCAGAGTCAGCAAAATCAGTTCATCCGTTGTTGGTTGTGCCGTTCGTAACAGGAAATTGCACGCAATGCTTACTTGACAGATTTCGTACGGCGCGGCCACGGCGGTTCCGTTCCCCTTGCGTCGATGGCTCTCTCTCTGGATCAATGGCATTGTAAGCTTGTCTTAGACATCTTAGATATCTTAATCTCCTATGCACCGCTCGTCAGCTTTAATTAAAAGAGATCGCGCTGTGGCTTGTCGCGGGAGCCGAGGACATCTAAACCCATCCGACCTAATTAAAGCTGAACCGAGACTCTCACCCTCACTCTTACTCTCTGCAAGGCTGTCATGGGATTTGCACCCCTACATTTCTTATCACAAACAATGTGAAGGAGGGAATACAGTAGGATCAGATCATCCTGGTTGTAAATCCCCTCGCTTGCAATCAGCTCCAGTTTACGGAGTACTCCATCGAAGACGTTAGCCAAAAGTCAGCATCGCTTGACTCATGCCAAAGTCCCCAAAAATATCCCCCATGCGCGAAATTACCATCAAGCCACCCTCATCTTGGCTCGTCAGCCTCTCCGTTGCATCAATAATACCGTCTTTCCAAGGATCCAACGTTTCATGGCGGGTTTCATAGCGACATTTCACAGAAGTGGCTGAGACCTGTCTAATAGATACTAATAATTGGCTGAAACAACGGGTGAGGAGGACCTGGACTCCCTCCTATTGTCTGGTTTGCCACATGTTCCAGCCTCAAAATCACCTGTCTCACTCGACTGCTGGTCTATTGGGTTGTCCAGTCAATAGCGAAGCGGGTGGCGCCACCAAAGGCAAAGACCATTGTTTGGTCTAGTCTAGGCTGTGTCCTGCCAATCTGAGCACTTTGCACCGGGCAGTTCGAGACTGTGAGATGATTCATTGCTTCTTTTCATATTGATATTGGATGAAATATGAATGAATATTGGATGTAACTGCACAAATCACGAGTGACATACCCTACTTCCATAATGTACCTAGTGTCTCTCTCATCAATACACTTTGAACTGCTTGGTGAGCTACCAACCGTTGCGATGCAAAGGAATGCGGTTATCTAGCCGCTGCCGCCCTTGAAGGAGGTTTGTCTAAAAACATGCTTTATAAACGGCTAGAAGACGCTACTTGCCTTCCAAGAAGTCCATCGGAATGATCCTCGTGACCCAACACGAAGGTGCACGCTCTAGCTTTTCTCAGGAAGGCCGTCTTGTCATGTGATGCATTTATTGCTTTTGTATCCCTCGTAGCACCTACATTCTTTATAGGGTAGTCTCATCATATCTCTGAGCTGCTATTACAGTATTACTCATAATGACTTTTTACCTTGTGGCAGCCTAGAATTGTCCGTGGCTTACGATTAAATGCTCGCTCATCCAATTGTAGTCAGGTCCTATTTGGCTCCATACAAACTCATTCCAACCATGGACTGCATGGATATATGAACTTCATCCATCAAAATACCCGTATTAAAGACATACTTTATGTCTAGTAGCTAGATCGTTTGCCACGATCACATTTAACACAGAGTGAAGAAACCAAACATACAAGCTATTGTTTAAACCTGATAGCAGCATTAAAAATTACGCCGCTTCTAAAATGATATGGTTATCAGAGCTACAGCCATGGTGATCTGCATGTTATCTACGTGAGTTTAAGTTGATAGGCTTTAAAGCAAGGCCCCGTTTGTCTTTGAGTGTTACGGCTGAAATCGCCTGAAATCGCCTGAAATCTTGGACCTGACACTGGCCGACACTGGCCGACAGTGACTGGCACTGCAGGAAGCCTCGAACAAACTTTCTCAAGGCACCTTCGGCCTAAACCACAAAGTAATTTAGATTCACAAACTTAAGATAAAAATATTTTGTCACCATCTGTACCCACAGAGCAATTCTTCCTCTTCCATCCTTCGTCTGACTGCTAAGGGGGATCATCGACCACCGCTCATCCACGATGCCTTCTTCCAAGAAGAAGCTCCCGCTCTCGCTTTCGCGGCCAAAGGTCAAAAAGATCTTCCGGTCCATCAAAAGTCCATTCCGAAAGGACGATCGCGTCAAAGATGAACCTGCTACAACTCCTGTGGTAGACCAACATGTCCAAGATGGTGTTCGTGAGGACTCCGAGGAGCTAGGTGTCGACAAAAAGACAGTCATTCACCATCAAGAACAAACATCACCCGCCAGCAGTGATTATGACTCTAGCACATGGCTGTCTGATCAAGATTCTGATAGCTCTTCCGGATCCGAGATTTATTTTGATGCCCAAGAAACCATTCTCGACCCTTACGATCAGGAGGTTGCGGTTCGTGATGATGAAACCGAACCCGTGAGCAACATGATCACTCAACACCATCAAGCCAACATCCCCCGCAAAGGAAAGGAAAAAGAGGTAAAGTTAACTGTCAATCACGGTATTTTCCCCATACTAATTGCCTGTAGATGACCAACAATGACACAGAGCTCGACCAACAGCTGCAACATGAGGCCCAAGCAACCTTACAAAAGCTCTCACCAGAATTGATAATCGAGATCATGCTGCTTCTTCCGCATAGCAGCCTATGCCTCCTCCAGCAGACCTGTCAAAAGTTCCGTCAGCTGTCAAAGCGAGATACATTAAGACGTTCAACCTAGAGTTTCGAGGCGGACCTGAGAGCTATTGTATCAGCGAGAATGGCTACCAACAACGAAAAGTCATTCGGGACATCTTTGCTCGCAGAACTCTCTGTCAAGAATGCAACGACAACCGTGATTCAGGAAAGCTGAAGGAAGCGATGCAAAAGCTCTACGAGCTGCAATACTGTCACGGATGTAAAGCCAGCCATCCTGCGCTGTTCTTCTCCCCCGGAGAGAAGGAGAAACAGTATACACAGTGCTTGGGTCGAATCGGAAATTTCCCTCTTTGCTCGCATGTGTCTCTTGAAGGACCGGACATGGTGACTCTGGCCAATACCGGTGGAGAAGATGAAACTATCGAGTGTGACGATTTGAGCCATAAACTATCCCCTTACCTTTACGAGAAGACCGATACTCCCCACGCTTATCTCTCGAATACGGAAACATGGAAGGATGGCCCCATGAAGTACAACTTACGTTTCGCATTCAGATCAACCCTCCACCTTGTGGTTCTTGATGGATGCTCGAACAAATATACGGAAGAAGCCATTCGGCAGTTCAAAAGTCGTTCCTATGCTGAGTTTGACACAAAAGCTCTATGCAAGCATTTCTCCAGCGAGATCCTGGATGAGTGTATTGCTCCCGGCCCATCCAAGTGCTCATGCTTCCCACGATCAGACGGGAGGTCTATCGAATGCGGGCTTATGAAGGCGACACCTAGCGCGACCTGCAAAACTTGCAAAGCGGAATACCACCTGAGCCTGCAACAAGACTGGCGACTTCTAGGCATCCCTGGATCGGTACCTGGAACTATTGCTAAATCAAAGAAACGCGCACAAACCATGGTAGATCTCAAGATTGACAGAGTTTTGGGTAAAAACTTTCCTCCAACCCTCGTGGCTCTTCAATCTCACCTACAACCATGATGAGGAGTGCGACCCGCGACTCAAACGAAACCCCCTCTTCAACGAAGAGATGAAACACGTGCTGTGGTGCGGCAACCCTGGTTGTGCGACGGGATCCGAACGTCGGTGGGAGAGAATGGCTCTGTTGTATGTGAACGACGCTTTTAACAAAGGGGAGCTTCAGGACGGTGGTTCTATTAACAAGAACCAGGCTAGAGATATGGCTTGGTTGTCGCTTGAGTACGATGTTTTTAACGACTTGACAAATTGACCAAAGTCTAGATCTTGAAACAAGAAGAGGAAATGATGAAGGAAGGGGAGGAAGGTAAAAGAAAACCAAAGAGAAACAGAACACGCACAGCCACCCAACCCCATCACTAAAGAAAGGAAGAAAGAACCTCTTGGAGCCCAACACACACAGAGCACACCACACACAATACCCCAATTTGATACATCTCAAGGCCTCGTGGTGTTTGAACCCCTAGGCAATCCGGGCAGCCACAGATTGAAATCTGGTTGATTATTATTAAGATGGCAATAACTAGCTTATCACCGCCCAAAAAGACTCAGATAGAGAAGCAGTTGAAGATCAGTAATGCATTCGATCATCAAAAAGCTTGTACATGATCCAGTCATACGTGAAAAGCGAGGAGCTTGCTGTACCAGTTTGCTAGACACTGAAAACTACGTAGAGTTTACGAGATTTGATATGCAGAATCCTATAATTATCTATCAGTCTGATCTCATTAAAGAGAGTAGATATGGTTAATTTCAAGAGGTTCTCCTTTTCTTTGTGTCGGGGACAAATCTAAGCTCCGGCCCATATCATGAGCTGTATGTACTTCATAGGGCGCGGCCAACCTTGTTAGATAATAGTCTCCCCGCATCCTCTAAGTTTTGATTTCTAATACACAGAAAAATCAGAATCTTACCAAGCAACTAAACAGCAATCTCATTTCAACCACAAAAACAGTCATGGCACCTCAGATCGAAGCTGTTTCTACCAAATCTGCCCCGGCTCCGCTGCCGCAGTTCTCACAGGCTGTCAAGCACAATGGCATGGTGTACTGCTCCGGAAACGTGGGAGCCATTCCCGGGACAAGCTTTGAGCTGGTAGAGGGAACGGTTAAGGATAGAGCGGTAGGTCTTTGGGACAGCCAAACCGTGTAATGTGTGATGGCTGACCATACGACTACAGCGACAAGCTATCAAGAACCTTGAGGCTATCCTCAAAGAGTCCGGCAGTAGCCTGAGAAATATTGTCAAGATGAACATCTATATCACAAACATGCAAAACTTTTCTCTTGTGAACGAAGCATATGATGAGTTCTTCACTTGGGAGCCCAAGCCGGTATGTCAAGTTCCAAGCATAATTCAACTCAACCACTAATGTCTCTCAGGCTAGAACTTGTGTAGCGGTCTTTCAGCTGCCGTTGGGAACTGATGTTGAGATTGAGTGCACAGCAGCTCTCGACTAGGAAAAAGATAGATTTATAGGAACGAAATGCTAGATAAATGCACTAGAATCAAACATTTCCTCTACTGTTTGTTGCCTGATGTGATCACCTCCAACCTTTTCAAAAACTCAACGGCCCGCATAGATGGACTTTCCCTTACCTTGCATCACTTCATCCACATAGTCCACGTACTTGATCGGCTCAAAGTCAGGGTAAAGGTCCTTGGAGCTGAGATAGCCAAGATACTCGGCGGGCCCGGGAAGATTGTCCTGACGGAACCACTCGCAGTAGAGATACTGAGGACCAGCGAGTCCAAAGATGAAGGGCAGACTCTTGTCACTCGCATCGTACTTGACCTGGGCGTCTGCGATGGTGGCCTCGATATCCTTGGTAGGTATCTACTCCTGTTAATCATCATATTTCAATTCTGCGAATGGAAGAAAGACTTACCAAGTTGCGTGGAATCTTCTCACCGCTGACCTTCTCCAAGTGAGTGTGGATCTCCTCCTGAGTCCAGACTTCGTTGTAAGCAAAGATATATTTGTTCAGGGTTCGCTCATCAGTAATGATCTTGGCAACGTATTGTCCAATATCTCTCAGGTCTGTCAAGCTTGTGGCATGTGAGCCATCCTCAGCGACGACGGCGGCGGGAAATTTGAGAGCATAGTCAATCTTTCCAGAAGGGAGAGATGGGAGAGAGACCTGATACCACATGCCAACGTCAACGACAGTGTATGGAAGATAGATTTTCTTGACGTGGTTGATGATAGTCTCTTTCTACAAAGTGGTTAGTGACACTGACTATAAGCTTGCTTTTCAACTTACAAACTCCCTCAGAAGCATAACACCCTCAGGAGGGCAGGGCGGGCCAAAGGCACTGGGGAGGAATCGTTTGACTCCAGCCTCTTTGGAGGCATTCGCCAAAGCAATTTCAGGGCCGGTAGTGAAAGGTACAAGACAGCTGATGACTACATCTTGACCGTTGATGGCTTTGACGAGTTCGTCGTGGTTATTTTCGAGGTTGATAGGGACTACGGAAACGCCCTTGTTCTTGATCTGCTGGATTTCGGGTTTGTTGATGGAAGCAGGTCGTACAATTGCGGTCAATTTCTGGGAAGATGAGCATCGAAGTTCTTAAGACTTGAGGACTGCAACTTACAAACTCGCTTGGAGTAGAAGAGAGAGCGTTGATGATGGACAAACCGGCCTCGCCATTTGCGCCGACAATTGTAACGTTCATGATGGAAATGGATGGTAGAGTAGTTGTATTGATTGTTGTGATTGAAGTAAGATGAGAGAGTGATGATTAAAATTTCAGTCGGGTCTTGATGCTATATATGTTCATCCTGAAGTAGAATGGAAAGAGCCTCCTCCGTGGTTTCATTACAAATTTGTTGATCTATTGCAAAGCATGTCATGTTGAGGCTTTGTAAGTCATTGTCGAATCTTGCTCCGCCGAAATGTCGGCGATGGCCCCACTTCTGGTCACTAATGAAAGCTAACAAACCCTGTGATATGGATACTCATGTATCTGTTAAGGACTGTTAGGCACCAAATGCCATTGCTCTGCTCAAGTTGCATTAGATGTGATGTGATATTCGAGGATTCACCACAGGCCTAAGGAAGGTGAGGCAAAGAGTTTTCCGTGTTTGAAAAGCCATGATAACCAAGTATGCTTATTTACACCTGTTTGTAATAGATTTAGATACGTACTACCGAAAAGAAGCGAGAACTTAGAAATCCAACAAATGACTGAAGATGCTTGTCTTGCTGCAGAGGGACCTTATGTTTTCAAGCAACGAAACTACCGAATGGAAAGCAAACAATAGCTAGCAATCTGTCGTCAAATAAGACAAATTTTGCTATAAAGTAGTTTGACCTCACATTGCATAATCTTGTTGAAGGACTAAATAAATGGCAGTATTTTCAACTCAGATTGACATCATCTTGGATCTCGACCAATAGCGATTATAGTCATTTTGATAACCTCACAACTCCATCTCAACCAAAACCCAACATGTCATCAACTGAATCACCCTCATCATCTGAATCTTCTGAATCTTCCTCATCATCCGAATCATTCGAAATCGAACCGAGTCAACTCACAGTCGGCGAATTGAAAGAATTGATCGAGAGTATGTCCCAGCAAAATAACAAGAGCACCACACAGTCACTAACAGAACAGTGAACATCAAGGCTCTCTATGCCTCCAATAAAGTCAGGCTGTTCCTGGTTAAGCGTGTTGAGAAGCGGTCTGGTCGTGTTCTTTATGAAGCTGGCGTTGCCACATTCCCGAGCACTAAGGAACCTGATGTCTTTCTACGAAGCAGCGACAGAAGATTCACGATTGAAAGCGCGCTGGAGGATATCCTGGATCAGACGATGGCGGAGCTCAGTGAGGAAGTACTATTTCCAGAATGGTGTATCAAAGAACTGAATGGTATGTACTACATAATCACGAAAACATAGACCAAAGAAAACTAGCGAACCTTGTATTCTTTCTGTAGTATTCAAATGATTATTGAACGTGATGGGTTAGATTAGTTGCTAAGAGGAGAATATCGAGTGGCTGGATGCAGTACGTTGAATATCGCTGGGCATGAAATAGAATCTAAATACAGCCACCTCTTGACTCGAATCTTTTCAAGTTGCAGCAAAAGATTTTCAAATGTTATGAAATCATGATGTTCTCTTTGTTTGTTGTACAATCAGGCAGAATGCAGGATGGGTTCGATGATTGCTGGTCAAGAGCGTTCTGGTTGAGCGGAGACAAGACAAACGATTTCTTGTGTAGGAGGGCAATGTTTTCGAAACAAACCAATGCTTTTGCTTACGGAGCCAATCATTCATGAGACGCCAAAGGTAAACAAAACGCACTTCGTTCTTTTTATGTTACGCACTGGTGAGTATCTAATCCGGGATGCTGCATACAACATTCTCTGTTATACATGCAGGTTACCGAGAGAAGGCCATAGAAGAAGCATTTGCTATTGGGCAGCCATCAAAGGTTGCGCTTGCCCATGATGTGTAGGCAAACGCTTGGCTGTAGCAAAGAGAAGTCCTAGGCCACCCGCAGTTGCAAGCCCAAAGAAAAGGTACTGGCAAACAGCCAGCAGGGTTAGAGGATAACCATATCCGAAAATCACATATAAAGCTGTAAAATTTCCTTCTGAGATAGCTTCTTCAAAGTCAACTTTCCCCAATATTCACCAGCATTGTCAGATTATCCCCAAGTCCTTGCCCATTCCGATACATCAAGTCATAATACCTCTTCTGATAAAACACTCTTCACTTATCAACATCCGAAATGGTAACTACCAGCCAAGTCGAGCGGGCTGTACGCTTGAAGGAGCTCATCCAGAGTAAGTTCAACCTCATGGCCAGCAATTTCATTTACGTAGCTGACCTGCCAGTGAACGTCGCCGCCCTGTACGCCAGCATGCCAGTAACGAAGATTTTCGTTTGTAAGCGTGACGAGCTGTATGTTGCCGGAGTGGCCACTCCCCACACTTGCGGGCATGGGAGTGTCTTGTTGAAGAGCATTGAGCGTACGACCGTCGAAGGTGCTCTTGAGTCACTTCTGGAGGAGACTGCCAAAGAACTTACCAAGGAGATGAACTTCTAATGGCATCGATGGAATTTGGAGCGGAGTGATGTGGACTGGACAGAGGGAATATGGCTGCTACTCAAGCACGTATGGAATGACAGATACGCCTCCTCGGCAGACTTTTGTATCTGGCTGAGCTATTGAGAGTACACAGATACCACCGCCTCTCGACCCAACCATTTTGCAATCGATAGCACAGCACGTAACAGATCAGACTTGTATCACGCCCCCAATTTGCTGTGGCTGCCGCGCGCTGTGCTTAGAAATCAACCATGTCACATCCAAGTTCCCGCACTATCTCTAACGCGCGTTAGATCTCCTGCACCGTGTAAGACGATTGGTGTAGTTCTTCGTCCACTTCATGCCCGTTGATCGTGGGAAAAGTCGATTGAGTTGCAGCCAAGATCTGTTACTTTCCCGTCATCAAGATCTGCCCGTTTCCTTGAGGGGAACTGTTAAGATTGAGGTCATTTGTTGAGACTAAAGGACCTTGATGGTTCAACCCGCGCGGGTAACTCCACTTTATGATCGAGCCTCATCGTGAGCTTATTCTTACCGCGCGGAAACCTTTTTCGGCCGTGGGCTTATGCAGATTATGGCAAGTCTCAGAATAAGCCCGTATTAGTAATTCTCGGATAACACTCTGTGCAAAAAGCGTGTGGTGTTAACGCTATCGATGACTTGCATCAAATCTAGGACATCCAAGAATACGGTATCAAATATGGGTGCATCAGATAGAGTATAAAACAAGACGAAATATCGATAATTTCAGTCCCCCACAAGCACACTGAAAATTATCACCATGTCCACCATTGAATACTTTCTCATCGCTGGCGCAACAGGTCGTCAAGGCGGCGCAACAGTCCATGCCCTCCTCACTCACCCCGATATCAAAATAAAACCAAAGCAAGTCTATGCCCTGACTCGCCAAGCTTCTGGATTAGGAGCCGTCAAGCTCCGCGAGAAGTACGGCGACATCAATATTGTTGCTGGCGACTTGAACGACCCTGAAGCAATTCTCCAACAACTAGACAAGACCATTCTCCCCAAAACAGGCATCTTTCTCGCTCAAGCCCATGGACCGACTGAAGTCCACGATGCAAAAGGGCTTGTAGATTCTGCTGCGAGAAATGGTATTCCATACTTCGTGTACTCTTCCGTTGATCGTGGCGGCCGTGAACTCAGCGATAAGGATCCTTCGTACTGCAAGACATTCTCCGACAAATTCCTCATCGAGAAACATCTCATTGATGCCTGTTCCAACTCCAACATGGACTACACGATCCTTCGTCCGACGTGGTTCGCCGATAATGCTTGGTGGGGTTTCCCAGGTCAACTTTGCATGACGGGCTGGAGAGAGAACATGGCGGGAAAGAAGATGCAAGTGACCGTGACGAAAGACATCGGAAGATGGGCTGTAGAGGGTTTTCTCTGTCCTGATAGGACCGAGATTCGAAATCAAGCTCTTTCGATTGCTAGCGAAGAGTTGAGTTTCAAGGACATTGACGACATCTTCATCAAACATACCGGCAAAGGCGTCCCTGTTACTTACGGCCTTCTAACCCGCTTCATCATCTGGTTGACAAAGGATCTGAACACCATGTTTGGTTTCATCGGCGAGAGACCTTATGGTGCGGATCTTGCATGGTTGAAGACTCAGTTGGAGCCTACTACGTTCGAGCAATGGGTCAAGACCGATGTCCCAGGACATGACAACACCAAACCTTGAGATATCAACATAGCCCAAGAAAAAAGAATGGCTTCTGTAAATTCGAACTTGCGACCTGCAAAAACGAAGAGTGGTGTAGTGGGTGAGATTTTCAGGTTTTTAGGTTCGGATTAAGAGAAGGTTTATAGGTTCTAGGACGGATACCACTGCACCACTCTTCGGTACTGGTATACAGTGTTGAATTCATATATAACAGTATGCCCCAGCCAGAAATCTGAGTAATCTTGCTGATGAACCCTACCATCAGACTGCTTACTCTATGCTCTCTGCCTTGAGAGTAACGCCTCGAATCACGCCCGTTTGAGGCACACAATTCAGATACTCAAATCGTGCATCCCCTGCTCTCAGAATAGAGACTTCATGCCACGTTCGGAATTTTCTTTCGTCCCCAAAGGTCTTGTAATGAGTTAGTGCACCACGGTATATAGCCAGATGAGACCTGTGACTCTTTGCCCACATTTCAAGGGCTTCGAGGTTCGTGAAGAAGCCAGCACCACATGACTCTTTTCGAGGCCGAGCTTCCTCAAGTGAAGGATCTTGATTTCTGAGATACCGTAGTCCCAAAGCACCCGTTTCAGGTGAATTATCCCAAAGATATCGCAGGCCAGAGTGGAGAGTGGGTTCAAGCCTTCTGTTGTAAGAGTCTGCTTCTTGTTGACCGCAGTTCTCCCAAAACTGTCCTGAGCGGATATGAGCTACGTTCTCATCATTTGTTCCGATGAGGTATTGGCCAACACCCGGAGGAATTGTGACTGGCAGGTTTGGCTTTGATGGAGGGAAGAGACCGAAGGCAGACGATGGGATTCTGTCTCTTGCTGCGCCCCAGTACGCCGAGAGTTCATGTTCTGGAAAACTTGCGCCAGGGAGTTTTGCGAGACCAGGGAGATAATCGAGGCCCGAGTAATTGGTTTCGAGGCGGGAAAACTCTGTGATGAAGGCCTCTCGCCAGATGCCCACTGAGGCACGGCCTGTTTCTGGTAGTTTGGCGTAGATGGAATTCAGTGAGAGGTCATTGAGGCTTTTCTCATATTTGGTCTTGTCTGACCAATAACACACCCATATTGTCGATTCTTGGACATCACACCCATCAATCACCGCGAATGTCTCATATGCCTCTGGCCCAACATCGCTGTTCACCCATGCTTGGATTATCTTAGTAGCTTTATTTCGAGCGATGTCAACATCTTGAGCATCAGAATGTATCTGAACCCCGATGTACGCGATGCAGACATGGGTGACATCATCTGGGAGGGCGAGGTGCCATCGTGGGATCGGAAGCTTGTGGCCTTGGGGTTTGCGGAGAGGATATTTGCGCGCTGGACACGACATGGTTCGAGTTCAGTTCTAGCAAGGATTCGTCGTGGCTTTTGTTTCGCTGGAGATGGGCGAAGGTTTGGTGATGAGGAGGTGATCGGGGTTACTTTCGGGGGTCGCCATTTGATAGGTTGTCCTGGTTTGGAATCACGCCCTGCAGATGATTACGCATTTTTTGGACTCTCCATGTTTCCGATATAACCTCTCAAAGGCTCAAACGCGTATTATTTAGGTTCTTCCTCATAAGAAGTGTCATTGATACTACCATGTCTTTCATTTGAGACGACCCTCCCTTGTCATCTTGTCTGACTACGATATCAGCATCGGCTCCTAACATCGGCATCTAGCATCACCGCCATAACCACACGATGCCATCCTACGAAATATTGCGAATACGGTATATAAAAAAGTATATCTCCTTCTTCAGCATTGACCCTTCCCCTCCTCTTGGCAGCTTAACCGCGGTCGCCACGGCAAGGCGCATATCGGAACTCTACATCCCACTACTTTTCCGACAACGGGGCCTCCAAAATTCCGAAGGTCCCCCATCACGCAATTCCGGAAATGTTTTTTTTTAAAAAAAATTCAGGGGCGTCTTAAGGCATCTTATCTCCAGGTATCAATTGCCCTGCTATGCTAGATGGACAACTTAGACGAGACGCCTTCGGGATGGGACCCGGGGGGATCATCAGTATTTACCGGGACCGCATATATTTATCCCGATCAGATGATGAGTAAGAGGAAGAGGAAGAGGAAAATGGGGTAACAACGCCCAGATTTAGGATTACGACGTCTAAGAGGGGTCGTCGATCGTCTAGACCAAAGCTATCCTATCATTTTATGTTTTGCTTACCCCTCGATATAAGTCGCAGTGCGGACGTTGAGCCGATGTTGGGCTACACAGTATCAGACATTTCTAGAAGCCTCTGCTCTAAAAGCAATTATATTGTCTTCAGCTCTCACTTGTCATTCCAAATTCAGGCATTATTATCTATCTTATCAGTGAGTTATCAGTGGGCACGGCCACGGAATCGGCTTCCGATGACCGTCGGCCAGACCCTGGACCAGGCCCCGATTGTCCCTGGAAGAGCCTGAACCGGGCATGGCCCATTCATTCCCCGCAAAACGCCATCGCGACAGTTAGACACACAGTGAAGGACAATGGTGATAACTCGGCATCTCGGTCTCAGACGCTTACGCTTACGCCGATTATGGCTGCATACAGTCAAAATTACCGTCTGATACATGTCGTTTTGCGGGGGATCAAGTACATAACTGAATACAGGCGCCTGTGGCTGTCTATCGTAAATCTTGTTGTATATAAAGTCTTTGTCCATCCCTTTCCCCCCAGCTCTCCTTTTTTCTCCTTCGCAATGGCTTCATCCTCTAATCGAAACATCATCTCCAAGAATAAAACTCCCATCGCCGTCGCCGCTGCCCTAGTATCAGCTGCTGCAGTAATCACTTCCATCTACCGTTCAGTAACCACCTCCAAGATGTCTCACAACCTCCACCCCAGCCTCAAGAACGGCATCACCAAGGGTTCTCCTAACTTCTCCGGTGGCAAGCTCCGCTGCAAGTGCTCCTCCAACCCTGTCGAGGTCACCCTCAGCGGCCAGGTCGCTCACAACCACGCCTGCGGATGCTCCAAGTGCTGGAAGCCCGAGGGTGCTCTCTTCTCCGTCGTCGCTGTCATCCCCCGCGACCAGCTCCAGGTCACTGCCAACGGTGACAAGCTCACCATTGTTGACAAGAGCGCTGCTATTCAGCGAAACGCTTGCCGTGACTGCGGTGTCCACCTATTCGGTCGCATTGAGAACGATCACCCCTTCAAGGGTCTCGACTTTGTCCACGTCGAGCTCTCTGACGAGAAGGGCTGGCAAGAGCCTCAGTTCGCCGCCTTTGTCTCTTCTATCATCGAGCAGGGCTTCCCTGCTGACAAGGCCAACGAGGTTCGACAGCAGTTCAAGGATCTTGGCCTCGAGTCCTACGATGCTCTGTCTCCCCCTCTGATGGACGCCATCGCCTCTTGGACCGCCGCCAAGTCCAAGATCTGAGGACTTCAATTTCATATATGCTTCGACGCTTGGGGCCCGTGTTACAAAAGTTTTGAGAAATGGCTAGCGGGGTGTTGAGGTCTGGTGGTTGTTGTTTCAATAAGAATGTATAGGTAGTCTCTGGGACAGAACGAGATGAACGGAGTTGGGTGTGCAGTTGAATAGGTTGACACAGGAAATGTGCGCCTACGAATGATATGAAAGGAGAGCGGCTCAAAGATAGCTATATCAATCCGAATTCATGACTTGACGAATCTTTATGACTATTGTGCAATGTGATGTGAGCATGCTGACTACACTAGTACAGACCTTACGCTGGTCATCAACCACAATTTGCTCATATCAGCACGTGATAAATCACATAGTCTCATCAGTCTGTTTGACATGTATCGAGAAGTGCTTATGAATTGCACCCAATACTTTCTGCATCTCCATCACAGCCTACGAGATCATCAGATGAAAGAACTCTATTGGATACAATGGCACCAGTGGGGATGAATTCCCGAGGTCTCCGCAGTTACAATACTGCTTGTGATATTATGTTCAACTGCAAGCTCAATATTGAGACAGGAATCACAAATCTTTGATTTTAGTAGCTGGACCAGACACTTTTGCACATAGAAGAGCAACTCCTTCTGGCCGTGTCACTCTTCCATGCCGACCTTGTGCCTGAGATCACCTCCAGTACGCGAGATAATGACCAATATTCACGCATGACGTGGCGAGTCCTCAACGTTGACGTTGTTGTAAAGGCCAGAAAATGCACGTAATGTGACAACGTTGAGAGTCAGAAGAGTTGATAGTCTTCTCTGACAAATCAGCCACAGGAATAGCACGTTATCAGACTGTTTGTTCGATCGATCGTCAAAACAGAGACTGGCTGACCACCAAAATGGAAAAACAACAGAAGACAATTCAGAGTCTAGATCCCATTGTGTCTCACTTACGTACTCCTTTTCATGAATCTGGCGATTGAGGCTGGCTAACAGACGAAGGAATGCATCACCTCAACAATAACTCACCAACTTATACGGAACGGGACGAGACGACAAACTCAATCTAGTCTAGCATTGAACATGTTTCTGCAGAAGCGAGGATATATTCTGTCTCTCTATGGTAACGCTCTCGTATGACATTCCAAGCAATGAGGGGAAAGCAGTGGTGGCTCAGGCTAGAGTGCGGCTGATGATCAGATTTGGACAGCTTCAACAGCTGAGACAGAACTAGGTTCAAGTCATGGCTGAAATATGGCCATGGGATTCGGTCAGAGTGAGTAAGAGAGATGTGATGAGACTACGAACGGATGATTCTGTATTGTGTAAGTTGTGAAATGGCTTGTCACATACTCGAAGTTCGGAGGAAAACGACCGCGAGAAACAAGAAACTCAATTCCGAAAATTGATATGGAGGGAGCTCTCCTTCTAAGGATCTTTTATTCTCTCTCATTCACCATCTTACTGGAGCTCCAGAGTTCAGAGTAGGTCACAAATTTCATACCCCCAAGCTTCACTGAGGCATTAGTCGACCTTTGCCCAATATGGGTTTCTACAACGCGTGCAAGACGTTCATAGTCTACACCGCCACCTTCTTCTCACTTCCATTTCACGAGCATATCGGAGGTTTCTCTGAACAACCTGTTCTATCTTTTGAAAATGGCCAGATCTCGCAAAACTATCCAAAGTTCCCAGCACCAAATGGCCCCGATTCACCAGATGAAGACTTCATTTGCAAGTATCCCGAGCTTGGAAATGACTGGAAGTCATGTTCTACTCCAGAAAACCGTCACTGCTGGCTGAAGAGCTCAGATGGACACAATTTCAGTATTCATACTGATTATGAGACTATGTATCCACCCGGAGTGCTTCGAGAGGTACACAATCACTCACATCCTTCACACTTTTATACTGATTCATATCTGCAGTATTGGCTTGTAGTTGATAACAAAACAATCAACGGCGACGGCATCGATAATCCGTATGGAAAGGTCTTCAACCAAACCTACCCCGGCCCATGGATCAAAGCCTGTTGGGGTGATCTTATCAGAGTCCACGTCACGAATAAACTACGATATAACGGCACCACGGTTCATTGGCATGGTCTCAGGCAGAACGGAACCATGGAGATGGATGGTGTCAACGGCGTTACTCAATGCCCTATCGCTCCAAATGATACCTTTACATATGAGTTTCGTGCTCTTCAGTACGGTTCTTCTTGGTATCACAGTCACTACTCTCTACAATACGCCGACGGTCTCGCAGGGCCCATAACTATCTTTGGACCGTCGTCAGCCCACTATGATGAAGCGAAGGATCCAATTCTCATAACAGACTGGAACCATCGAAGTGCATTCCAGGAGTGGGAGAGAGAACTAACGGGTGTCCCTACTCGCCCTGAGATGAATAGTATATTGATGAATGGAATTGGTGAGGCAGATCGGCCTCCATATTTTTTTTTTTCCAATGCTTACAGAGCACTTTTAGGAAACTTTGCTGGTAGCTTTCCTCGAGAACGCTACAACATAACCGTAACAAAGGTAAGACTGGAAGTGAAGGATTACTATGTGATGCTTACTCCTCTATAGGGCAAGAAATATCTACTTCGTATCATCAACACATCTGTCGATACTACATTTTTGTTCGGTATCGATAATCATTACTTTGAGGTCATGAGCTCTGACTTTGTCCCCATTCATCCCTATACAGTAGACCATATCCTCGTCGGGATTGGTAAGTCATACAATATCATTGTAGCATGTAAAACTAACAGCCTCAAGGCCAAAGATACCACGTTGTTCTTCATGCCAAACCTAGGAACGACACCAAGTTCCCTGCGTCAGATAACGGGAACTATTTGGATTCGTACCGTTGCGGCAGATGGCTGCAAAGGGTTTGAAGATGGTAACGAGCCTGACGAGCGGCAAGGTATTCTTAGATATGAGCCTGTGAGCACAGAGGTACCTCAGACCTGGAGAGACAACTGGACCAAAGACTGCACCGACGAGAAGTATGAGAACTTACAGCCCATCCTTCCATGGTCGATTCCTCCTGTTAAACTTCACGAGAGTCAGTCAACGTCAGCGTAAATCACATGAAACTCCTTTGCTGACAAGATGTAGGAGATAGGAGTAAGGATCTTGAGCTTGGTATAGAGAAAGTAAAGGATAGACCACACGCTGGAGACAAATTTAGCTGGTGGGCTTTTGGCGAGCGACCTCTTTGGCTCGACTTCTCGAAACCAACTATCACCCTACTAGAGGACAAGAAAGAATGGCCGAACGATTATGTGATTGTTCCAGCAGAGAACAGGGACGGTTGGGTCTATCTCGTCATCACGGCTCCATCGCTTGATCGGATTGGCACCAACAAGACTTTCAAATCTCTTGCACATCCGGTAAGTCCAACCACATACTGATAGAACTGTAACTGTACTGATGTTCAATAGCTGCATCTACACGGGCACGACTTCGCCCTGCTCGCCCAAGGCACAAACTCTTCGCAGATAAATGACCCAAACAACCCCGTCACTCTCAAATTCGACAATCCACCCCGACGTGACGTCGCACTGATACCAGCTGGAGGTTACCTTATTGTTGCCTTCAAGGCTGATAATCCTGGCTCTTGGCTGTTCCACTGCCATATTGCCTGGCACGCTTCAAGTGGTTTGGCGCTACAGATAATGGAGCGTGAAGAGGATCTGAGGAAGATGATGACGCCGGAGAAGCTGAAGCAGGTCAATGATGGCTGTAAGAAGTGGAAAGACTGGTATCGCGACCGGAAGAATCACTGGAACCCTGTTGGTGTATTCCAGGACGATTCCGGTGTTTGATCTACGTGGCTTATGCTTGAGTTAGTACCTCAGGTACTGCAATTACTTTAACGATCAGGGATAGATCATAGACTTCTCGTTAACC
Organism: Fusarium acutatum; assembly: GCA_012932015.1. Lineage (NCBI taxonomy): Eukaryota > Fungi > Ascomycota > Sordariomycetes > Hypocreales > Nectriaceae > Fusarium > Fusarium acutatum. Next base: position 12,953 of record JAADJF010000137.1, on the reverse strand, counting down.
GTACTCAGCTTTCTAGATTCACTGATAACCACGGGTCTGTATACATGCATGAGCGAGGGGACCCAGAGGTCATCTNNTTTTTTTTTTTTTTTTTTGAGTCTCCAAATCCTTTTTGCGACGCAGAATTACCAATCCGGATCCAGGTTTGAGTTCTCGAGACGTCTGGTGTAGCTATGAGTATATTATAGGGATGTTGAATAGCCTCGATGATGCAGGTATTATTGAGCCTGAAGGGGCGTTGCTGTTTGTGAAGAGCATGAGATGTTCGCTGAGTAACTTATCAGGATGTTGGAAATTATCCAGCTTGTGACAAACAGACTAACAGGAAGCCTGATTCAGATTTAATCAGATAATATCGGCCATCGATTTCACACAATGGCTTGTGAGCAATCCAGTGATGAGCTACATTGGATTTTTAACCACTACAATGAAAGTCTTCTAATCAAAGAACCCTTGTTATCTATTTGTCCTTTGGTCACAACGAACTTCACCCTATAAGATGGAGCAAATTTCTCATGCCAGGAGTCCCTCAAGCATATCCATCCTCATTTTTCTTTACACACACCAATCTACTAGTCACCATGTCTCCCGAATATCGTCTTTAGAGTAGTCGTCCAGCTTGGTGCTCGCCGTGTACCATACAAGTCTTCATCACAATCTCAATCCCCGATCTAGACAGAGACTTTCAATGGACACTCTCCACTTACGATACAGTTACTCGTCTCTGGCAAAGCTTCGAAGTTATTCGAGCTCCCCGTGGCAACTTTTGCAGGATATACCGGCATTCAAATAACCCACGTATGCTTCCGTCCTATATCGCCTGGGGGAAACTCTGTACAATCAACGCAGAGTGGTTTGAGAGTCTCATGAACATGACTTGTATCTCGCTGTTCTGGAGCCTGGCAGAGGGTGAGATGCGTAATGATAGTAAGGATTTCATATATGGGATTTTGGACATCCTGAAGGCAGATGATGTTATTGACGAGAAGAGGATCGTGGGAGTGAAGAGGAGGCTGAGTCGATATATTGGGCCTTTTGGTGTTTGATATATATGGCCTTGTGAGTTATTCTTCTTGGATATAAATAGGTACTAAAGTTGGTAACTCATTCAGACTCCTCCTTTGTATCTCTGAGTAGCCAACCATAAGAGCAGGAGGCAGTGACATACCGGTAATCTTTCTCCATAAAGCTCCTGATCTCAGCTTCCTCTTCGTCACTAGGAACATGTCAAGAGCAGCCCAATTCTCGTCGAAATACTGAACCCTCTTTGTCCCTGGGACTGGAATAATGTCATCCCTTTCTTTCTGCCCAGATGCCGTCATTTGCCAAGGATGTGAGTCCCCTATTCTCCCTCACTGTAGAGCCCGAACGCAGAGTAGTCGATTTGAATCGCAGCAGCTGGGGCGATCTTGACGGCTCTACGGAGAGTCACTGATGTAAGAGCTGAGAGCTGAGAAACCCATATGCTTGGTATTACCTTCACTGGGAAGTTTTTCGTCAGAATTTCTTGCCTCTCTGGGAAGTTTCTTACTCTTATAGCACTTTCAGAGTACGCATGTTTTCCTCGATAGGCGTCTCGGTTTTGGGTGTGCGCAGATAGTCTATAGCAGTTATAGTTAGAGTTTCTGCTAATATTTCTATATTTATAGAGATGGATAGACTCAACGTCCAAGAGCCGTAGACTCTCAGCACATGCTTTCTTGACATATACATATGAAGTGTTGGGCTCAACGGTCTGGCTATTCTTGACGTATCCATACTTGGTTGCAAGAAAGACATCACCTCGTTTGACAGTTCGTCTAAACCACTCGCCACTAATTTCGTCGTAATCGTTATAGCAGCTTGCATGTGGTTAGCTGGTATTTTGATACTGTCAGACTCTTGGACTTACTTAGCAGTATCCCAAAACGTTGCGCCTGCCTCATATGAGTGGTCAAGGAACGCAAATATTTCATCTTGACTGGAGACAGCTCTATACGTTAGACGGCTTAGGCCCACGGTGCCCACGCCCATGCGAGAGACGAGGGGGCCATTCTTGCCAAGGGGGACCCGAGGGGATGTTTTAGCTAAAGTGATGATAAGAATTTGAGTAGCCTAAAGATTGGATTTGTTTATTCTGTTGAACTGGTTATCGACAAGAAATTCATAGTTGCTGGCTGCAAGATCGACTTTCATATGACCCAATTCCACGATATTTTCATGCATCTTCGCGGTTCTTAGGACTTGACAATGAACGTACCAGATAATGATAGTCTCTTAGCTCTTATATCCGGCTCAACTACATCATACAACAGATTCTCAAAAGTTTCCGAAGCGGACAAAATTACGTATAAGTATTATCTTGGCACTCTTACACCCACGGATCTGACACTTGGTATCTGAACCAATCAGACCTCGCAGTTTCCGAGCAAACCAATAGGAAGTGCAGATATGGATGACGATCTCGTCAGCGGAGTAGTCCGCGGGGTGGCAGGGCACGCTCAGTACGTAGTACCTCCATTGGCGCCCCCAACCCGCGGGCCTAGCAAGAATATTCCCGACTTATAAGCTCTAGGGGTACGTTCGACGACGCCAAAATGCCATCTCCGCTTAAATTGATAACCAAGCAGATCCAAAGGTTTCCGAGCAGACAAATCAACTCCGTTTCTTTCCCTGTTAGATTGTTTGGTAGAATGGCTCGAAAGGGAAAACCCAAGGTCAAATCGGGTTGTAAAACATGCAAGTGAGTACTTGACAAGAGAGAGAGAGGGGGGGGGGAAGAGAAGAGAGGAGAAGAGAAGAGAAGAGAAGAGAAGAGAACACAGGTTAATGACTTAGATTGAGAAAAGTCAAATGCGACGAAGGCCGACCAGCCTGTCAGAGATGCCTATCAACAGGTCGAGCATGCGACGGATACGGAATCTGGGGCGGAGGATCACACGCTCTTACACAATATTCCCAGTCCCGGCCCAAGTTCACCCTTGGCGTTCCCCTAGAGACAACCCTCGTCCTCTCTCTAAACGCAAACGAGAAGCTCTACTTTGACTGGTTCAAGTGCCGTACTTCTACAAAGATCTCAGCCACTTTCTCTTCTGGCTTCTGGAACACCCTCGTCTTCCAGGCTGGGTCTAGAGAACCCGCCGTGCTACATGCCCTCCTCGCGCTCAGCTCGGCACACAAGAAGGGTGTTGTGACGTTGGACATACATAGAAACTCGCCCACCTCTCAGATGAGCCAACAGGAGCAGTTTACGCTGCAGCAGTACGTCAAGGCCATTGCACATCTGCAGCCACACTTCAACGCCAAAGACAAGGAATCGTGTCGCGTGGCGCTCATCACTTGTGTTGTCTTTGTCTGCTTGGAGTTCTTTCGGGGCCACTTCGCTACGGCGCAGCTTCACCTGAAGAATGGGCTTGACATTCTTTGGCAGATGCAGGGTCTTCCCGAGACTAATTCGGGCATCTTGGCATTGAAACCCTGTCATGAGTCGACCGATGCTTGGATAGTGGAGGCCCTATCCAGGCTCCATATCCAGGTTGAGCTCTTCAGGCTGTTGTACCACCATTCGTGTGTTATTCTACAGCCAGCCCACCACCCTGAGAAGAGTTTTCTTGAATCTTTCACTAATCTGAATGAGGCTTGGAAAGGGTTAGAGCTTGTTTACAACCAGATATTCCATCTTACTCACCGAGCTCGTCAACAGGCAATAGCAGCAACAGAGCATACAGCCCAGCAACTCGTCAAGGCAAGGCTCGCACAATGGCATGGCATGCTTCAGGATCTCATGAAAGCGCGGCCTGGTGGTTCAAATATATACTTGCAAAAGGCATACCAGATTCTGAGGATACACTACGCCATGACGAACGTTATGGCTGAGACTTGCATACGTAATAACGAGACTATATACGACACCTGTACCGACAAGTTCATCCTCCTCATCAAAGAACTTACAAAGTTATGGGAACTGTCACTTCATTATGAACTAGAGGACGAGATGCCGCTGTACATCATGACGACTTGCATGCCCAGGTCCATCATCGACATGGGCTGGATACCGCCACTTTATTTCACAGCAGTCAAATGTCGCGTTCATCGCATCCGAGCTGAAGCAATCAAGCTTCTCAGGACAAGTCCTCACCGGGAAGGTATCTGGGATGCGCATATCGCAGCATGTGTCGCCAAAAAGGTGGTCGAGCTGGAAGAAGGGGACTTTTACAGCGGTGTTGACCTGGGCGATGATTTTCAGCTGAACACCCCAATGCGCGATCTGGATTATCAGGTACCATTATTACCAGAGTCGCGCAGAATGAGTGAAGTTGAGGCCGAGCTCTCAGGTGCTCCCATGGACAAGATCTTGCTTTACTGTAAGCGGGAGCAAGAGGGAGTTAACAGAAGGACTCTCATTTCAGAGTACAACGTGAGCGAACAAGCTTGGAACGACATATAAGAACGATCGATGTAATAATGAGGTTATTGAATGAAAAATATCAGCGTAGTTTGCAAGTTCAGTTAACAATAAATTACCTATTTGCAAGTTCATGTTCTGCTTGGTTGGAGGTGACATATCAAACGATAAGATAAGCCCCGTCTCCGTTTCCGAGTCGGCGCCCGGAGTTTCAAAGTAAACAATTGACTAAACGCGGCCGCGGGGCAGGCACTCACCGTCAAGCACCTTGATAGCACAACCTTTCCTCTACTACCCCCCTCTCTTCCAACTATTCTTTACCTTACTTTTTCTTCTCCCCTTGGAGAGTGATAGTCATGGACTCTGAATCCGTCGTCGCCCAAGTCCAGCGCAAGATCGAGCTGCAAACACCCGAGGATCTCTCATATCTCATCGCCAATGTCCGTCGCGCAGCCGCAGAACGTATCAACGAAGCATTTCCCGTGGCAGTGCGTAACGATGGAGGGGATGAGTATCGAGATGAGATAGAAAAGCTCGTCAACGAGGTACTATCCCTTGTTAGATCTACTCCATGACACAAGGCTAACAAACAACCAGTACATCGACAAGACATTCTCCCTCGCCTCTCCAAATCTCTCGATAAACGGCCTCCCCGTATCCCCAGACTCTTTCCTCTCAGAATCAAACGTCGAGCCCGATACCGTTTATGAACCTTTCGATACACGCAAGCGTCGGCGTGTCGCAGATTTAATCATACAAGAAGAAAAACTTCTCGAGGATGTTGCGGCGTTGAAACGCTCGGTACCCGCTACGACAGCTGAGGCGCAAGCAGAGCAATTACGCGATAGTCTAAAGCGCGACGACGATATGCTCGAAGCGCGAAAACAGCAGATTATAGCAGAGGCCGCTGAAGTGGATCTGGACGTCCAACCACTGGAGAGGCAAGATGGCGTGGAGAAAGGATTTCGAAGAGCTGTCGAGGGTCTGGGAAGATTGAAGCGCGATATGCCTGCTGTGGTGGCCAAGATGGAGAGAGCGCGCGTGGCGGGCGAGTATGTCGTTACGCAGGGGCGATAAAAGACATCCCTTGTCTTTATTGCATATATACCCAGGGCGGCGATCAGTGTATTACGAACAGGGAGTTGGGGCGCATTGGATTGGATTGGATTAATCGGCAATATCACTTCACATGTTACAACACAAATCTCGAGACCGCGTCTATTGTTGAGAATTATTGCAGCCACAGTCAGGAATCTCAGCCAGCCAGCATCTAACATAAGTCTAGGCACGCACGAAACAAAACGTCCACATGAGCATGCTTATGCACTGAGCAGAACAAGGAAGGGGCTGGAAGAATTCTTTTTGTGCTCCCTACAATTGTCACGCTCCACCATACACTCCTCCAACGTGTTTTTACCATATATATATCTTCGCTCAGATATCCTCTCCAACCCCATTTGTTGAAAAAAAAAAGCATGGTAAACGAGAGAAAATGTGTGGTCTATATTAAGACGTAGCAAACCCGCCCGTCTATCTTTCTTCCATATCCTTCACCTTGGTACATATACTCTTCTTTAAGCGGCAGCAGGAGCGGCAGCAGGGGCAGTCTGGGTAGCATCAGCACCCTCAGCGGCGGGAGCAGCCTCGGGAGCCTTTGCGGGCTCCTCAATTTCAGAGCCCTTGTTCTCGATGACGTTGGCATCCTGCTTCTTCTCCCACCAGGCGGGACGAGCCCACTCAGGGTCGTGCCAAGGACCAGCATCGCTGTTCTCACAGCCACCTTCGCACACACACTCGCCACCAAACTGCTTGGGGAGGTTCTCGGCAGTGATCTGCTTGAGGAGCTCACCCTTGTATCCAGAGCCGAGAATGTTGATCTTGGAGACGGTGACGGGGTCGAGCCAGCCCTTGACAACACTCCAAACGGTGGAGAATCCCCAGGGGGCGTTAATCATGTACAGCTTGCCGAGGCGCTCGGGGTAGTAGTTCTGGGAGATGACAGAGGCCTGTCGGACGTAGGAGTAGACCTGGGGGACCTTGGTGATGGAAACGCCCTTGAGATCCATGATGGTGCAGCATGTCTCGAGGAGGTGGCCGGCCTTGCGGGAGCAGGCAGGAAGACGGGGATCGGCGACGCGCTCGTACTCGACAGCGAGGTTCAGGAGCATGCGATCAGCGCTGGTGATCTTGTACATGGCGGTCAGATCAATACCACCAAGGGTCTCGATGTAGATGGGTCGTCCATCCTGTATGAGGAAAAAATACATTAGTCAACATAGGTTCTCATGATAGCTCTCTGTCGTCATCAGATTGCCATACCTTGTCAGTCTTGTGGTAGAACTGAGTGTAGTACTTTCCGATCTCAGCCTTCTCGGGATAGTCCCAGATAGGCACAGTCTCGTCAAGCTTAACCTCCTTTCGCCATTTCTCAGTATCCAAGAACCTATAGTGGCGGTCAGCCCCCCTGTCGCTACCAGCACAATTTCTCGTTCCACCGCCATCAGATGGAAAGGAAGGGTAGAAAAGTCTTACATGGCTTTGGCGGCCTCGACATCGAACTTGCGCGCTCGGAGGAATCGAAGCTGTAAACAAGGACGTTGTCAGTATTTGCCGTGTCGCGTTACATGGCCCTTTTTGTCCAGGATCCAGCAAGCTTAGCTAGGATAAAGGTATATCTCGTACCAGAGTCAAGGTGTCCAATCGATCAGTGCAACCTTCGGACTCGAGCATCATGCGGAACTGGTGAAGCTTGGCGATCTGATCCTCTGTGAGATAGCCGGCGTGGCCATCCTGCTTCTCAGGACCCTTGATGGGGAAATCATAGTTGTCGTACTTGGGGTTCAGATCCATGGTGATAGATGTTGTATGGTGGGGTAGAGAAAGAGGGGAGAAAAAGGTAGAAGAAGAAAGAGAGTCCGCGGTGATAGAGGACAGCGGAGGTTATGAATTAAAATAGGCCAAGAATGACGCCAAGAGGTTGATGAAGAGTTCAGGTCAAGGGGGCCTCCTATGAATTTAAAGTCGTCCTGTCCTGTCGGTGTTGAGATGAGAAGCGTAGCGTAGCGTAATTAACCGTTTCTGGGCTTGTCTGGTCTCCCCTAGAGATGGATCTCCCTCCCTAAGCTATGGTGGCTAGTGGGACTTCGTCATGGGTATCCAAGCCCAGTTCACTCCAAGATGCCTCCCGAAGCGGTCTAGCATACCCACATTCCGTTGAGGGGTATCACGTGGTCTCTCACATGCAGATAATTCGATGATTCAGGTATCTTATCTTATCTTATCTTATCATCGGACCCGCTCCCGACATCAATGTCTTTGTTGGTAGAACTCCTTCTGATTCGGCATTGGTTCATTCTCAATACTTTGATTGAGCCAACCCACCATAATTTCACCTTTAATGGCATAATTGTTGTCACATCATGAGGAATTCCTCCCAGCGAATCACCCTCAATGTTGCCCGCCTCTTTCACACTTCAGTCGCCGGGCCACGGCTGAGGCCTCATCGACAATTCCATCTCACCTCTTTGGCTAGCTTCCCGCGAAAGCGAAGCTTCTTCACCTCGAATCCCTACCTGTCTCAAGTCGACGACGGTTCCCGTTCCGCCTCTGAACTCTCCAAAGAAGAGAAAGGTCCTGCTTCTTCAAAGAGGAAACCCACTCGATCGAATACGGCCAAGAATTCATTACGTCGAGTTGCCATCATTGCCCAGCAGCCCAAACGAGGCGCAACTGCACCAGGAAATCCCAGCGATGAACCCTCCAATGTGGTCAGCGCGACCTGCGTCGCAGAATCATTCAAGATGCCTGTAGTTCTCGAGATTCTCTCATCGCATGGTTTTGACATCGACCCGGATGGCACGGGATTCGACGCAAACGAGGTGGTCCATGCAAGAGGTGTAAATGGTGGAGACATCTTTGTCTTTCCGTCCGGCACAATCGTGACTTGGTCGCTGCCTCCAGATGTCGTCACAAGACAGATCATGCGTGCTGCTGAAGAAGCGCACTCCATTGAAAGTCGGGAGTTTGAGGATCTCGAATTCACAACCGATACAAACCGAGAAGCAAGTGTGCTGAAGGGCGATGTTATTGTTCTTGGTACTCGCAAGGAGCACAAGGAGGCTGATAAGCTAGACACTACTCTAGCAAAGGTTGCTTTCTCGTCGGGTCTGGCTCGAAGCACAAAGCTTGCTGTTCTCGAAACGGCCCTGACGTCGTACTTTGAAAGCACACGCAACATCCCCGCACTGCTCTCACAAGGCGCTGGTATACCTCTTGGTCGAAAGTTCATCCTACAAAAAACAGGCGAACTCCTCAGTCTGCGTGCTCGCCTCAACCACTATTCTGAACTCACCGACTCATTGCCTGATATCTTCTGGGACACCAGCTCCGATCTTGGTCTAGAAGGTTACTACGAACAAGTTGGTCGCGCACTCGATGTAAACGTGCGTATCCGCGCATTGAACCAAAAGATGGACTACGCCGCCGAAATCGCCAGTGTTCTGCGTGAGATGTCCAGTGAGCAACATGGCACTCGCCTGGAATGGATCATCATCGTGCTCATTGCCGTTGAGGTAATCTTTGAGTTACGTCGCATTGTGCTTGAGATGCTCCAGGAACGGGAAGAACGGAAGCTTGCGGCTGAACTGCCAAAGCCTGTGGTGACACCATCAGCCTAGATTGCCAGCCTGGATGTAGATCTCCAGAACTTTTGTACGACTGAATGAAAAACTCCATGTATAACATCTTTTGTTTGGGAATAGGTTGAGCATACGGCATATGCTTCAGGACTGGCTTGATAGATACCCCTCAGCTCAATAGAATTGACAATCAACTCTATACGTTTATTTTACCCCTGTAGTTGTCATCTTTCTCCATATCATGGATGACATACACATACTCACTCAACCCAGGACCCTTGACATATCTTAGCAGCACAAAAGAAAGCTCATAGCGTAAACATATTAAGTATCAATGCAATAGTGTACCTTTTCTGCATCTGCACACACGCGCCAATTCGGCGTCTTGGATTACACAACCAGGAGTTTCCACCCCCAGGTCAACAACTCGATGGAATAGTCAACCAATTCCTAGTTCTTCCCTGTAATGACAAAAAAATATTTCTCTCTTCCCTTTTTCCCCTGGTTGAGTCAAAAAACCAACTCCTCAGAAAAAAGTAGCTAATAAAAACAATCGAGAATCCACCCTCTAAACGCCTCCCCTGAACCCCTTTCTCGCTCCTCCGGTGCCCTTAGTCTGCCTTGATGATATCATATCTGACCCCTTCCGCTTCGCGTCTCTCGTTTCCAAAAGATACACACGGTGTCGATTATTACAATGGCTTCTGCTGCATGCCTGGGATCGGTGGGACGGGAACAGGAGTCACCTTGTGCGGAGGTGGTGGTCCTGGCGTCCCGCTCATACTCGATCGCTGAGAATTGGGAGTCGGAGGCTTTTGCTGAGAAGCAATACTTGCTCGCGCAGCTGCAAGTCGGCTGGGATCCATAGTCCCTCCTTGGCCAAAACCAGGGGTGCCAGGTTGAGTGATCTTATCGGCGAACATAGTAGACCGCTCTTGAGCCGCGACCCTGGCTTTGGCTTGTTCGAGAATCCGCTGCTGTTGCGCTTCAGGGATAACGGTGTGATATCCTGTAAGTCCAGGGTTCTGAGCAGGCGTTCCTTGTTGAGGGGGGTTGCTCGGGTACCTGTTCATTTGATTGCCCACAGCCTGGTTCGGCGTACCATATCGCGGAGGCTGCTGCACATTAGGCGAGGCACTATAGGCCTGTCTATTAACCTGAGGAGACATCGTGCGCTGCGGCACAGCTTGACCGTTAGTGTAAGCCCCAAAGTTGGGCTGTGAGGGTGTAGCGGCTTGCTGCTGTGGATAGCCTGGTTGGAAAGCGAACCGCGCATTAGGAGTTCCTTGCTGAGCCTGCATCTGTCCAAACTGAGGTCTTGGCTGAGAAGCATACTGAGGCATGTTTTGGTGGCCATAAGGAGTTTGAGCTTTAGCAACCTGTGTGGCATATTGAGCAGGATAGCCATTGGGTCGAGAATACTGGTTAGGTTGAGGAGGTCTGGGTTGAGCGGGCATAGGTCGTGGTGCAGGTGTGAAGCCGGGCGTAGGCCCTGGTCGATAGTATTGCTGTTGTTGCATAGAGGGGGTTCGTTGAGGGGTTGCGTACTGGGTCTGAGGAGTATGATGCCCATAAGAAACTCCCGATACACTAGGTGTACGTTGAGGCGGCGGCCGGGCATTAGCCTGAGCAGCTTGTTGCTGAGCTCTCAACCGAGCCTGAACGCCCGCCTCATCCTCCTCCATAACTCCCTTGTACTTGTCAGTTTGGACTTGAACCTTGGTGCTGATGAGAAGATCCTCCAATTGGTCTCCATTCAGCTTGGCGACTGCATATGGCGGTAGTGTCTTGATGATCAGAGCAAGCTGCGCCTTGAGCATCTCATATGTGGCTTGCTCGCCTTCGGAAGGGGTAGGTCCGGGAGTAGCCAGCATATCGCCATTGACTGGGTCGCTTGACGAGCGGTTTTGCGAGTTGGGGAGGTTAAGGTTTCGGATGCGTTGGTAAGAAGACAGGGTCTCAATCATGTCACTGACTTCTTCCAAAATCTCATCGACTTCCTTCTCCTCATCCGCCCGTTTTGTGCCTAGAGCCTCTTCGAGTGACGGATCAACAACAGATTCATCCCAATTATCAATCGCTTCTTGGATAGATTTCTCGTCGATGTCCATAGCCTCATCCTTCTCGGCCTTTTCGTCACTGTCAGCACCACCATAATATTCGACCTCAATCATGTTCTGGAAAGATCGGTGGCCCGATTGCTGCCACCACATCCGACCCGCAACACTCGACGGCACAACAGCTCCTGAGTCATCCTTGCACGGTGCAAAGCTGGAAAAGGCGCCTCGGAAAAGCGATTCCATCTCGTGCAGTTCAAGTTCAGTAGTTGAGGGTCGCTTTCCCGCTAGACTTTGCGCACGTTCTCGTTGCTTGGTGATGGTTTGTGATGAAGGAGTCGCGTTGCTGTAGTCGAGGTAGCATCCAGCAGTCAGTTTGGTTGTGAAGTAAGACGCATTTCGGAACTTGGAGGTATCTGTCAATTCTGGTCGATAAAAGTCCAGCACGTTGCCCTTGGCTTGCGTCTTAGGCTGCTTAGGTGGCTGCAGAGGCGGCAGGTTCTTTGGCGACGAGAACAAATCTCCAAGAGTCTGTGTTCGCTCATGAGGCGTTGTCGGCATAACATGAGTTAATGACATTCCCTGGGGTAAGAGCACATCACGCAGTTTGGCTTCATCGGAAATTGGGAGACTGGAGAACAGCCTTCTCTCCTGAGGTGCATATGCAACAAGAGACAGTACCAACTCTCCCTTCTGAGGAGATGGTGGAAGTTTTGCCTCGACTGCAAGAGGGTCGGCCGAAGTTTTCGGGTAAGCCTTTTCTCGTCGAAGAAGTTGCATGGCCTTTTCCTTAAAGTCCGAGATTTGCGCTCTCAATTCCTCGTTGGTCGCTTGCCTTTCATCATCGGCTGGCTTTGTCTTGATGTCCTTGAGAGCGGCTTGAAGAGCAGAGACCAGGTCATTGGCCACTTGGTCTAGATCCTCGTAAGCATTCGCGGCAGCCTTCTCGGAGATTGTGGTTAGATGATCGGTCGACTTTTGACGCTTGGCTCGGTGTTCATCTTGCTCATCATCAGAGGACTCGGGCAAGGGGCGCTTGAGGATGGAGGGACCGATGTCGTAGCTATTGGGGATGGGTTAGTGGATCTGAGGGAGAAGTCATTCGCGACAAAGTTGCCATGCGATGAAAAAAGAAGTGGTAAATTAAAAAAAGCAGGCATACCTGCTCAGAACTTCAACGAAAGATTTTATCACGCCGCGTTGGTCCTTTTTGGGCTCTCCATTGGTAATGGCAGGTTTTTGCTCTTCGTAGGCATTGTCTTCATCGCGGTCTTCCATTTCTTCCGTCTCGCGTTTTCGCTTTCCTGGAGCGACAGGTTGCGCTTTATCGAGGCTGGGAGATTCTGAGGTGCCGTTGGCGTGGATGGCCGTGGGCTGGGCCATGGTCGGCGTGGTCATGATGGCTTCAAAAAAGAGCCTTGGATGGTTTTGGTTCCGTCGTCGGGGCGTTGGCCACGCCTCGTCGCGATACGCGGTAGTTGCAGTGGTAGCCCAGTCAGTCAGTGGTTCCTGTTAGCAGCGGTTGGAGCTGGAATGACAGCGGTAGTGGATGGCAGAAATGGGTTATGGGTATGGGGGCCCAGGTCCTCCTCAGTCGCTGGTGCAACTCCAGGTAAATAATAAGTCAATAGCTTTAGTACTGCAGGTATCGATTCAATAGCGGTTGGAGAAGCGCAAACGATTCGATTCCATCGAGTAAACCCACGACACAATCGTACAGTCAATCGATGTAACAGGAAGTAATCGAGTCGTAAATTACGCGACAAACACGTTTCGAAGCAATAGTTCAAGTCGAAAAATGGGGGGAGGATGATTGATTGCCTTTTGGCTCTCTCAGCTTTGGCTGTCCTTTGCTTGCTTTGCTTTGCTTTGCTT
>JAADJF010000136.1:0-38032 GCA_012932015.1 Fusarium acutatum | reverse complement strand
CGTTCGCTTATCGTGTACGTTAAGGCAGGCATATCAAAGCAATGGCATGACTAGCAAAAGTCGACTTGGAAGAAGCAATATCGACTCTCGACCCCCTCAAAACGGTCGTGTTGCAGAACCCCACGAGATTAGCCATACTCAAGCGACCGAGATCAAACGATAAGATAAGAACGACTCCTTTACTACGAATGACAGGTGTAATTTTGCGATACTTTATCAAGAACTTCTAGGCAGGAGGTGAAAAGTCCGGCGAGCCCAGCGACTCCGATAACAAGGCCAGCGGTCTCCATGACAAGTTACAGTGAGCGTGAGAACATTTGATCTGGGTGAGGAGAGGCTCGCATTTTATAACGCTCAGTCACTCATGCACAAAGCTCTCTGTTAGGCACACAGATCCCTTTGGCAACATGATGCAGGCTGTCATCTGTGAATTTACTCAGCTAAAGAAGCAGATCCTGAAAAGTTGACACGGATCTAATCGTCAGAGTACCCTTTGTATCGGACATCATCTGCTTAGCCATAGCCCGTCAAATTCGCATCCTTAGCGGCATTCCCAAGCGAGCTCTAGGCCGTCCTCTATTATAATCTTCCAACCACTGCCTTCTCTTTCTTTCTCTTTAACCTTAGGCGATCGACAATGGGCGTGAAATGATCCCAGGCTTGGACTCGGAAATGTAGTTAATGAATCGCGGGGCTATAGGGAGCAATATAAGGTTAGCTTTCAGTAACGCTAGACGATTTGGCATACCGGGGGTGGGGGCCATGTAATTCTACCTACTGCAACGGGTCGCTGTTGGGTGTAGGTACTTACAATTATCGGGTCAAGGATCTAGCACGTGGCATTGGAGGAGGAACCTGGGGATGCCTGTCTATATCGGGTACGCTTAAAGGCTGTCGTAGGTACGCGATATCCGGAAGCGGCACGATATTATCCAGACTCTCTGCTGATATGTTTGGTGGTGTCAATAAGGGATTATCTATCGGCATTAAGGCTTCTGAGTCGGGACTCTGATGTCTGAGGGTATACGCCCGGTAGGTAAACCAAAGGCCTACCACGGCAACTACTAATCCCAGAGTGCCGAATACGGTGGTTATAATAACCTCTGCTGGGAAAAGTGCCATCCTTTGTGATATTGATTGGGGAAATGCTTGTTTCCGTGGCAAGACTGATAAATTAAGCGGAGTGATGTCAAGAGGAAAGAAAGGTGGTATCGAGTTAGAGCGGTCCCTGGCAGATAATGGCGTTCCTCATAGATTTAACTCGAAAGAGGAAGCAAAACTAGATCAAGACTGCGAGATTTGGTAAAAATAATGACAAGGTCGGAGTCAAGATTAGGCGGTTAAGGTTCTAGTACTGGTTGACGTTGACGCTGTTACACTCGCTGTTCCTGGCGTGCGCTGTCGGGACCCTTGTAGGCCTATGGAAGCGCTAAAAGGGCAGCAAGGTAGCTTGGGACAAGCCACCAAACAGAGTGTAGTGGAGGCAAAGCGTGGCAACGGTCGAAGCAATATGTACGTATACGCCTTGCTGCTTTGTCTGATCTATTTCTCTGAAATATGTCCAAACGAGTAATATGAATGTGTATGTAATAGAGAAGGGAGGAGGGACATAAGAAGCTGACGGACACTGGAACTTAAAAATGAAAAAAGATGGGCTCGCAAGCTTTAAACAAGGCGACAGGTCCACTTGATCTGAAGAGATGTTGAGAAAAAACGCGAGATGGTTCAGAAGAATGTGGTATGCCACGTATTTTATGAGGGCGAGCTTGTGGTAGTTATAGATGGGACCAGCAATGGGATCAAGAGTCCCTGAAGACACAAGAATCGGATGAGAAAAGGAAGGTGGGAGGCAAAGCGGTTAAGTTCAATCTGCACCTTACGCATCAAGCACCTCAGGTTAATGGGAGATCCAGCGTTGACGTTGACGCTCTGGCGCTGTTACACTCACTGTTCCTGGCGTCGGCAAGCCCTGTCGATAACCCCTGTAGATACGCCTAGAGTGGTCCCTAAGGTTGCTGATTTGAGGAGTAAGTTGCGAGTGTTCAAGTCTGAAGAGGGGAAAACGAATCGGAAGAAAAAGTGTTCTCCTGTTTCTTTTATCAGTCAATAAAGGTATTCTTCCTTTATTATAGCTTTGACTGGCACAAAGAGAGGAGGAAGAGGGTTTACAAATTATCAAGTCCAAATATGCACGGCAGCTCTCATCCCAGTGCAGCCACCATAATAAGAACCCAGGTTCAGTAGAGACCCCTGTTTAGCCTACTTGTTCCAGGGAAAATAGACTTTTCTGCCCGATGCTAGGGTCAACCTCCATCAAGCCCATCACCGACTCCAATACTATGTGTCAAATCCACAACACCATCAGCCACTATCAATACGTGATAGTGCGATGTCGTATCCGCGCGCTTCTCCTTGCCTCCAAAAAATCTACAAAGCGAGAACTCCGTCACCACGTGAAACGTCGTAGAAAAGTCCTGAGGATCATCGATCCGACTTCCTAAAAATGAAACAAGGTATATCTTTGCCGACGAACAGGGACGAGCGAAGCCGTAGGTGCTCCCTCTGCATCGGGAGGGCCACAACCCTCCAACCTTCTGACCAGGCTATCGAACGTCTCATAAATCCATTCTATTCCTCTGGTGATTTAAGCAAGCACTTCAAGCGACACCACCTCTCTAATCTTCAACCAAACGAAAAGCTCCATTGCCGCCTCTGTGATGAGAAGTTAGATCATAAGATGCACTTGCAAAACCATGCTGAAAAGGTGCATGGAACTGTATCAAGGGGAGGATGAGCCAGCACGAGTACATCACAGAGAGGGTTGGGGGGCAGATCAGTGAGGAAATTCGAGAGCATCGTCGGAGAGGCATTTGATAGAATGGGGTTGGCTTTCAGGAAAGATGGAAACTGTTTTATTATTATGTAACGTATGTGGTAAGCGTGTTCCACGAACAAGAGTGCGGCGCACTTTTCTCAGCATCTGATGAATTAAATTGACTTTAAATTGCTATATTCGCCTCCAAATATCAATAACAACCTGACTGGTCCGTAGGCTGGGGGAAAGTGGACCATCAGCGCACGGGATATCATTGGGAGCCGGCCGTGGCAGTGGCAGAAGGTGTTGAAAAGCCACGAGTATAAAAAAAAAAGCAAAGAAAGTAAATTTCGAAGAGCAAGGCGGCAAAGGTGGTCTAAGATTCCTATATGACCTAGAAATACCTCACGGACGCTCATTGAAGCGACAGAACGTGACCCTTGCCACAAAATCTAATACCCCTAGCATAGCACTCCATGCATACGCAGAACCCCCTACAAACGCTGCAAGAGTAGAGGCAACCTGCTTGAATGCTCAGCGTACAGGCATCGCACCAAGGGGCTTCGTGATCAAACGGAGTAGGGACAAGATCATTTGGAATATGGTCAGAGATCCGAGTACCAACTGTTTCAGCATGCTCCAGTAAAAGCTGGAGCAACTCAGGGTTACCAGCGCGGAGGGCCCACCATATCAGACTCCGGCCGACACCGGCCTGCGCCTCATCGGCTGCGCTGCTAGAAATGAGAAGCTTGGCCACATGCAGGTGGCCATTCGCTACCGCAGCAAACAATGCTGTGGAACCCATCCAGTCCCTGATGTCCGGGTTGACGCGCCCTTCGGAGAGGAGAACTCGCGCCGCTTGGTATTGCCCATACCTTAGAAGCGCAGAAGAGAGCTGTGCGGCCAAGGTCGTCAGGTATGAGAAACACCTAACAATAGCGTGACCACCTCGACGTGTCCGTTGAATGATGCCACATATACTGGAGTCCCTCCTCCATTATTCGAAACTGTAATATCAGCCTCATTCTCGAGAAGTAACTTAACCACCTTAACGTGTCCATTCAATGATGCCGCAATCAATGGTGTCCACCCGTTGTTATCCGCAACGGTGATATCAGCCTTATTCTCGAGAAGCAGCTTGACCACCTCGATGTGTCCATTGAATGATGCCGCAATCACTGGCGTCACTCCCTCATTATTTGAAACCGTGATATCGGCTTTATTCTTAAGAAGTAGCTTGACCACCTCGACGTGTCCGTCGAATGATGCCGCAATCACTGGTGTCACTCCTTCATTATTCGCAACCGTGATATCAGCCTCATTCTCGAGAAGCAGCTTGACCACCTCGACGTGTCCATTCAATGATGCCGCAATAACTGACGTCGTTCCCTCATTGCAAAGCACGTCGGGATGAGACGATAATCGACATGGTGAAGCGCCTACAAACCATAGCCCCTCCCCATCCCCAATGCCTATCCTCTTGTCGATTTCGACCAAGATCTACCCACCCTGCCCGTTCGCCTCGCTCTGCTTATTCCCTTCGTCTTGCTCGATTGAGGCGACCCCCTTCTTCAGCCCCGTCTGTGATTTCTCGCAGCGGTAGACTCTCTAGGGACGATCTGTTTTGGCCGCCGTCACAAGTCACCGATGCACAACTCTCTGACCCCGCGACGTGTATCCTTGTCAACACAGCAAAGATGACACTCATCTCTTGTGCCGCTGATGACGGTGGAACAATGTATTATTTTGCAGTACCCCCTTGCCGGAAGGGTCGGGTACGACGATGAAACGTCCGAGGATCGAGGAGCAAGTTTCTATGTATACGGTGTTGTGGTAGCCCCGTGTTGGAAAGGCGTCAGGTTATGAGTCTTGTGGAGTTTTGCATTCGCGATTCTTTGAGGACGCCTGGCTCTGGCGCCTACTATCGTCTACCCCTTTTCAGTACACTTTACAACCCGCAATGAATGAATCGCGCCCAATTCAGAGGCATCTTAATGTCATCGGCCCTGATTGTCATCACAGCCAAGAAGGGCAACAGCCGGTCAAAGAACGCCAGGAGTCACGATTACGTGGACGATGAAGAGTAGAGCGAGGCCGATTCATCCTACTAAGAGAAAAGACGGACTTGCGCAAGAATTTAACTTCGTATCGATGGTGCGAAGGGAAAGTATGAGGAGACAGAGCAAGTTCATGGACGGGTCGCGAAGGTGAGAGAGAATATGTTCGGCAGGGCAGATTCACAATGATCATACGGAATAAACTCAAATGAATTTCAGATTAATGTCATCATCATAGCTTTGAACGTAGACGCCACAACATCACTTATTTTCTCCCCCTCTAATGGGTAGAACTTAACAAAGGTATCGTCATGGATATTTAGATTTGTTATTGAAAGTTCAGGTAGCTTAGGCTAATATTAATCCTTTTTGCTCGCTGATTACTCAATGATTTACGTGGCGTCAAAGTTGAAGACAAGAATAGCATCACTGTGAGCAAGCAAGAGCCTCTGATGTTCTCATAGCAAGCCGCGGTACTCATGGGGTGTTCCAAAGCGTCTGAAATAACTCACCACCGACATTGTCTTCCTTTACCAGCAACGGAACCTTCCAGTGCTAGAACTAGATGCTTATCCTTGTAACGTACCAAAAGTCGATGATGCTACGACTTGATTCTTTGCTTACCTTATGATGGATCAAGGCCGTACATTGAACACCACAGTAAGGAGTTAAAAGAGTCTAAATCCTCAGTCTCTCTAGCTTGATCACAAAGAGCTCATCCTACCTGAATTTCTTGATGATAACAAGCATCTTGTACACGAGTAATAGAGAAGATGCTAGACAAAGGCCAAAATATCAGCATCGGATCCAGAAGCTCCCTACCTTTGCACATAGATATACAACAGCTGCGGGACGAGCCTCATATCCAGCAATTAAAGGTGAGTTTGATATGCATGTTGACTATAGAAACAACCGAGTAACGCTAAAGGTTCTAGGGTCTAGATACATCTCCGACGCAGGATTTGAGAGAATTGGAGACGGTGAATGTGAAGTGGATTATGTCGGAGTGTGGACAACATCACGACTTGCACAAGCTAATGAATGAATGTCGATTTCGATGTGAAATGTTTGCTTGTAACTACAGCAACCGAGTGACGTATCCCTTAGTGCGTTTTCCCGTCGCGTTTACGACTTGGTGCATCACTATACCCACCCTTCCAGCGGCGCATTGGTGAAAATCCCGTGCATGAGCACTACCCTGCATGTTTCTCCAGCAGATGGCTCGTAAAAGAGCCAACACGCACAAACTCTTTGATCTTACTGCACAACGGGCAGCAGAGCAGTCCCCGTCCGTTTTTAAAGTCGTGAGGAAGAGGCTCCATACCCACAACTCCAGATTTCTTCGCTAACAGGTCAAGAAGGTGTTGTGGGAGGCTCTTTGGCCACTCAAAGAGTCCAAAGCGTGCCCCAATCTCATTCTTGCAAAGACTAATTGGTCTAGGCAACGTTATGTCCTTCGGGTTTTCCTTCGCATCGGTGATCTCAGGGAGTGCACTTGCTTCTCGGGCGAAGTTGTGTAGTATTTTATGCTGATGGTCATGACTCTTCGAGTGCAGTGCACACGATGCTGGCCGCTGAGGACGTGATGAGTTTGCCAATGGACCTGTTTGAGAACTGCCCGTGACACCGTTGCTAGATTTGGGCAATTGACCACCCGGGGTAAACCCACTACTCCGCGTTACGACATGTTGCGGCTTATTCACTTCCTTAATATTACGATGGACTGTCGTGGGTATTTTGAACGTAAATGGGGTCTTTTGGTGGTCAAACCTTACACGATCAGAGATATCCCCATTGTGCTCTTGGATCGAGGGTTAGTGATCATTCATCTGGAGCAGAAAGGTAGTGGAACGTACCCAAGGGACGGCTGAGACTTCCTGTTGTAATCCGCAGAGCGCGGTACTCTGTCCGGCTTTCAATAAAAGCTCGTGCGACATGGTAATGAGGGATGGGAGACTGGACAGAAGATTCATCAAGTATCCGCAAATCCTCAGCTGCAATCCACTTAACCGCACTGCTGTCCGGGAACTTTGTTTCAGTAAAATACGCAATAGGAAATCTGCGCTTATGAGCGAACGCTTCACCTTCGGCGTATCCCTCCCGCCACTCAAATTGCTCAGAGTCGAGGTTATAGACAACGCAGCTGGGAATGTTTCTGGCTAGACCTAGACTTTGAATGGTAGCTGAGATACCAATTGTGTGTAGATTTGCAAGCCAGAGTTGAGACTGTTCGTGAAGCGCAAGATACAGCTCTCCTGCTTTTGGTTGAAGGACTTCGCGTAAGCTTTTGACCGGTCCGGCTTGCGCAAGGGCATCTGCAGAAGTTTCCTTCCTTGGTGCAATGCTTGCCAGGCTGTCAATTGGCTTGGGGCACGTATTGGATTGACCCCAGTTGCAATGGCGCTTCAGTTCCTTGGGAGGTGACGGGGAACGCTTTCGCTTCTTTGTATCCAATTAGTTAATACTGCAGACCATCAGCAATGGAAAGTACGTACAGTCTTTACGTGTATGGTAGCGTCTTCAGCTTCTAGTCTTTCTTGGTCTTGCAGATCGCTCAAAACCTCGTCGTATCTAGCGACCGTTTTTCGCAGATCTTCTAAGGTGACATGATTGGAAGCCGCGGCAGCTGACCACGTATCGCTGATCCGACTGACCACTGCTGAGATCTTGTCACTCAAAAAAGCATTTTGCTTTCTAGCAACCTTTCCAGCTGGCTTCGCGATTGACACGTTATGGGTGATCATCGTGGTACAGGAAGAATGTTTCAGATTGTCGAAAGGAGGATAGGGCAAGCGTGTTTGAGCGCTCTGCAATGTGTGCGTCACAATTAGAAGTTGCCTAAGAGCGGGCGCGCTCGTTATATACCCAATCTTGTCCTGTCATGTTGGTTACCAACAGTTTCTCGACGAAAGGCAAAGTGAATTCCCGGAATTCGTTGTGAACAACCAACAGCTGTTCGATAACCCAGGTGTGATGCAAGTAATCAGTCCGGGGACCTGGTCCTTCGGGGCATAAACATCCCAGTATAAACCGTCAGTTAACCCTGCAAGACTTTCACACTTGGCGTGAAAGCCCAGGTTTCACTTGGTGAACTCACAGGTGAGATCACTCTAGCTTGGGTGGGGTTGCCCAAGTTTGGACGAGTTTGTCTCCCCAAGTGGGTCTTGCTGTGCGGTCATGCAACCTCCAGGCTTCTTTAGGTTAAAGGCTCTGGTGTTGATTACGACAAGGTCCTCCAGAGCTCCGCACCCCACTAATTTACAGGCGCATTACGAGTGTTCTCCTGCCCTTCCTTCCTCCTTCTCTTCTTCTCCTCGACTCGTTGTCCACAGTCAAGTCTCGACTTTCCATGCGTCGGCGTTGTCGCGAGCCTTATTCAATAGTCAAGTGTATTCTCGACTCATCGCTATAACTCCCTCTACTGCGACGTCGGCTACGCAGAACGTCACCGCACTCGACGCGAATTCCCATCGCCCTAAATATGCTCGATTCATTTTCAACATACCCAGATCCTTTCGACGGATAACATGGTCCACGAAGCATAGTCTCTGCCCGATGGCATAGAATCAGAACGAAGGGTTAAGGCACCTCCACCACTATGATGCTTCAGCCAGCCGCCGCGTCGCGCACATAACCTATCGCACTCACGCCCATTCACGCTGTCGCATTCACCTCACGATTCTGGGTTCTCGCGCAGGGCACGATAGCAAGTCTTGCCTCTATGAAGGGCGTAGCAAGCATCGTCTCCGGTGACGGTGGTACGGAGAAGCTCCTGACCTTGACGGTGATTCCTAATACGATGGGTAGACATCAGTGATCACTCTTGTATCTGTCCTTTCCCATTGGACGTTTGGTATCTTAAGTCGCCACCATGGAGAGCCTCACTCACTCTGGCCGCTAGTCCTACCTTCGAGCCTTGGGTAGGGACTACCATTGTGATCTACATCGATGTATTGAACAAACTTCGATCACCAAACAGCGGCTCAACATACGTTAAAGAGAAGAGAAGGAGGGACAAACACCATGAGACATCAAGAGTAGAACAGTCCGGTAAAATTCATCCTGATCTGGTTTCTAATAACAGATAACGAGTATTGACGGATTGTCCTACTTTTTCTGCCACTTCCATTCCATTGAAGCCCAAATAGATCCGTCAAGAACGCCGTTGGCATGGTCCATTGCCAATGCTTCCGCTACCTGCTCATCAATTGTCTCCATATCCACCTCCTCCTTACACGGCCCCCACAAGACTCGAAAAGCAAGTTCAATAGCGGGGAGTAGTCGTGCTACATGGGTTCGCTTTTGTCTGATGTGTGTGGACAAGGACTGGATGTCACTCCTGCAGTACTCGTGCCCTTCGCTGCATAGATTTAGTAAGGCATTCAGACTGAGACGAGAGAGACCAACACTATTTCTGTGAAAGACTTTCCACCAATGAGTAATTGTCCCTTGATGCGGCCTTCGGCACTCTTCTGAGCAGATTGAACTTTATCTGCTACGATCAAGGACTCGACGTCCTCAAAGCATTCAAGAATGGCTGCAATCACCATCTTCTCGAGATGCGATTGAGGCTCACGTTCGGCTACACCCATGTCGATATCGTATGACGAGCGTGGAACTCAAAGTCAACGGAAGCAAGTGAACTGAGGATCTAGGTTGCAAGGACAGTTTGAAGATCGACTTCATTGAGCGGTTGTGGGGGCAGCGGGCTGATTTTATGACAATGATGCACAACTGAGACATATCATGAGACCTAGGTGCTGGTCCCGTTCGGGGAATTATCATGTCTACGTTATCAGGAGGATGTTTTCTGAGGTGCATAACAAAAAAAGGCAATTTGTTATTGTACGTGGTGCGCAGCTTGGCTGATTTGCCTTCTTTAGGCGCTCGATTTTGGTGCTAGTCTCCCACATAACAGGGATTTAGACAGCTGTCAGTATGTAGGAACCCGTTTCTGACTTGGCAAAAACGCGCGAAACAGTTTCGAGGAAACCGTTACCGGGTTTCAGGCAGGTCATCCGCCTGAAAGTGGAGTAAGGAAAAGTATAAAATGCGAGACATCGCTCCCAGTCGCGCAGCACGACGCAGAAGGGATCCACGGCACATCGTAGTCAATATGCATGAGCTCGTGAACGTTGATGACGCGCACGCCGGAGTTCCCCGTGTAACACGGATGATGGGCGACATCACCATAGCTTCCAAGCCTCCTCTGTGCGAGTATAACGATGGCACACCAGAATCACTGCCGAGCTTCGAATTTAGCGCTAGATGGCCATCTCCAATTAGCCAAAAGAGTCTGACACAAACAAAGCCAACAGGAGAAACGTCCTATAATATTTCACGCAGAAAACATCGTCATGGAGAAAGGTAAGACCTATTCGCATTTGACGGTGGACTATCTGAAGAACAGACATCACAATCCGATATGCCACCGAAATCGCCTCCTACCGACAAAGGCGAGCGCCAAAACACGAGTAACAGCACGTGTGAACACGTGGAGCCGCAAACTGGTCGGCCCCAATCCGATGGCTTTTTTCGCCACGAATTGTGTAGAAGTGATCACAGATTGGATTTCACTACTCCGTGTAACTACGCTACCAAGCGATATTCGGAGTTCAGACACGCGTATTATCAATGCTTTTAAAGCGGTAGATAGCATCATTTGCGGAAAGGCAACTACATACAGACTCCGACGATTGGCATACGTGCAATTAACGCGAATTTTCACAATTCTTGAATACAGCATCAAATCTGAGAGAGAATCGAAGCAGGTCCGTCGTGAACCCTGCCGACGCGACGCAAGCGTTGCCCTCGACATATACATGATGGCTCAGGAAGATTGCGGATCCCCAAGTGCTTTAAGGCGCGCGTTGCAGGAACGTAAACGGACCAGTAGAAGCTGGAACGACATGGCAGGGCCGTCACCCCTCTTTACCATGATGTACTCGGAGGCTGCTGAGCAGATTGTGTAGGTATTTGCCCTTGGGTTGAACGAGATCTGACACTGACTCCTTAACAGGCGGGACGTTGGGCGGCAAGACAGTGCCAGCCTAAAAGCCGTGGCGGCTAGCGTTCTAGCGCGTTCAAAGCAAGCCGTCCGGATCTGTAGATGCCTGGCCGATACCGCAGAATGGGCTGTCAAATGCGACTGCTCATTCGACATGCGGCAGATTGTGGCCACACAAATTAGACAAGCTATGTGTCAAAATGTATGATGTTCTTCACCAAGGGTGCGGCGATCGTCGCTGTGAGATAAATCTCGCGAGAGTGGTTTGTCTTTCCAATAGGCTATATGGTGGGGGCGCCATGGCGTGCGGTAGGGCCAGGTTGCTTGGTTATGCGTTAAGAGCTGGCCGCTGTTAGGGGGTACTAGGCCTTAGCTACTGAGGAGCACCACGCACCTGCCATAAGCTGGAGCAAGCGCTCGTCGCGAGGCGAAGCATCAAGCGCTTGTCGCTGTATGGAGCACCTAGCACCAGCCGCTCCTCAGGTCACCCAATGCTTGGTAATAAACAATGCTCTAAGCGCTGGCCACTCAGTTCTGCTTGCTATTTTTAAATTCTTCATTAAAGCAAAAAATAAGAAAGAAAAATTTAAAGTCTGTACCTAGTTTATAGAACGGGGTACAGGAGTAATACATACCTTTTAAACATTATATCGCTTCTTGTAACGTAGTCAACACAAATAGGTACGGCATGGTCCTCGTAATCGTAAGCAGACCACATTCTCTATCCAAAGCGGGTACCGCCAAAAACAAAAGCACTCATACGGCTATTTAATCAGCAGCACGTCACAATCAGACGGGAATGCACAACCAGAAACAGTAGTTGGAAACAAGAACTGGTGCTTGAGAAAGGCCTACGGAGACTGTATGTCGTGCACTAACTGACACCCACTCTCCTCTGCTATATAGATGACGAGCCCCCTCTCCAAACTATGCTAGTTCTAACTCTTATTTACTCATTGAATGAGCCAATATGCGAGCGCTCTCGTTATTCGAATGCCAGCTCCCCGGTGACGCGATGGAACTTGATTCTATCTTAGACAAGACCTCTGAGGTTTGTTGCGAACTTTCCATCAATCGTCAACATCAGAAGACCTCGGATAACAAGACAAAGCGTATCGCCACGTCAGCCGCTGGCCGTTGGAAAGGTCTAAAGAAGCGACAATTTAAGCGGCAGATAAAAGATCTCGAAGCCTCGCGCTTAAGGCAAAAAACATTGGTTCCTCTACTTTGTGACGCGCTTCTGGGCAGCAATCCTTCCAGCGCGTTATCCATGAACTACCAGGCGGTCATGGCGGATTGGAACACGCTATTAGCAGAGACATCTGTGCCTGTAAACGCCCCCAGCTCTAGCCCCTACATCGTTCACGCATTCAAATTTATAGACAACGTGGTTTCTTCAGAGCATAGCTCTTATCTGCTTCGACGGTTAGCCTACGCACAGCTGATGCGGCTTTTCATTGCGCTCGAAGATATTATTAGACTCGAGAGAGAATCGGGACAGATGATACGAGGTCACCACTATCGTGATGCCAGTATTGCTCTGGACATATACGTGAGCGCCCAAAGTGACACATCTGATCCAGATGAGCTCCGTCGCAAATTAAGGAAGCGCAGACGCTCAGGCAGGACATGGGGAGGCCTTTGTAAGCCATCACCGCTTCTCGTGCTGATGTACTCTAGTTCTGCTGAACAAATTATGTGAGTCCTTTATATCGGGCATCTATATCCCGGCTTGTGCTGACTGGGTCTTTCTGTAGAGACGATTTTGAGAAAGTAGATAATGTGACCCTTCGATTGACAGCGACAAGAATCCTAGCAGAGTGCCCAGCTGAGATTTTACATTTTTGTAATGATCGAAGCCCGCCGGTGGCTATATAGGGTAGTCAAAAATGACGACATGAATGGAACTGGGACTTGGCAAATTTCAATGTAGGCGCTTGTTTTTATTAGGTAGATTCTTCTGGAGGTAGCCCGATCATCGAATATCATTTTTGAACGAGACCCTGGCTTCCCTACATGTCACGATGTGATCAATTGCTGAACTTTTCCCATGGGGGCCAGACAGAAAGATGGTGATCCGATTCCGGCGTGGCCAACATTTTCTCCACTTCTTGGGCTGCCCCCAATTGGTGAGCTTGTTTGTTAAATCTTGACCAATCCGCGCGCCCTTGACAAGGGCATCACCTTAGCAACGGCAGCTCCTTTTGTCAGCACTCGTTGGAAACAACGATTCTGACGCACCAAACTAATTGTTTGCATCGAAAACACGCGGCAAATATTCGATGGCCGACCGAAAGAGCGCGGACGAGCTGGAGCGACTTCTCCAGGAGGCTATCCAGCGCGCCGAAGATGCAGAGAGAGAACGGCAAGACGAACGTCGACGCGCTGAAGAGCAGCGGCAACGCGCCGAAAATGCGGAGAGGGAACGGCAAGACGAACGGCGACGCGCTGAGGAGGAGCGACAACGCGCTGAGAAGGAGCGACAACGCGCTGATGCATCAGAGGAAGAGACACGACGCACGACAATCGAAGAATACATCACCACCTGCCATACGTCCGTCTTCTCTAGATTCACCATCGAAACAGATCCGAAACTGTCCTCAAGGGGCTCCATCACCAACCCGCGTAACAAATGGTGCCCCAAAAACCTACAGCCTTGGACCGATTTTATCCACGAACAAAGGCTCACCTTTGGTATACTTAACGATACATTCCCGATCGATAGCCGCGTTTTCGAGAACCGTGCTTTCTTGGCCGGGCTGGGTGATAGAGTCTCCCAGCGGCGGATAGCAGACGAAAAGTCGCTTGAGTACTTCTTACACAACAGTGTGGAGGATCCGGTCAGGGTCATCATACAGCAACTCAGGGAGGTTGAAACGGTCACAGCAGCCTTCGAAATTGGAGATGGCATTGTGTTTGAGAATCATCCCCATGCTCTTGGTGACACTGCCGAGGAGGTGGTTGAAAGAGAGACTCTAGCGACGCCCCGGACGCCGGATCATGGACGAGATCTCAACCAACTGCGACCAGATCAGATATGTGTTACCCGATCTAACAACGACCCCTTTGCACCAAGCACGATGGTTTATATTTCCGAATATAAGTCACCTTGTAAATTGACTGTTCAACATCTGCGGATCGGTCTGCGTCCAATGGATATTTATAAGGAAGTGGTGAATCGCAAGACCATCCCGACATCTGTGGACCCGGACGCGCTATTTCGATATCATGCAGAGAGACTGACTGCGTCTGCCATCACGCAGACGTATCACTATATGATTGAGAGTGGCCTTGAATACGGTAACCTGACCATCGGCGAAGCTACCGTCTTCCTAAAGATTGACTGGAATGAGCCTGAAACTCTTCTCTATCATCTGGCGGAACCCAAATACGAAGTGTCGGCGCATCCGGATAGCTTTCACATCTGTACGGCTGTCGGCCAATACCTGGCCTTCACACTGATGGCACTTGGTTCACCTGGGGAGCAACACGAACATGGGCAGGAAGAACGTCGAAGCGTCATGAACAACCTGAAAACGTGGGCAGAAGATTTCGAGACAACATTACGCTCGATCCCAGAAAACGAACGATCGGCATCATCGGAGCATTCACCCGATTACCAACCAACCACTTACAACGATGTCGAGCGATCGCCATACCTCTTACGCAGAAGAAGGCGGCGAGCTGCTGAGCCGCAAATCGACGAAATATCATCGAGAAGGGACGATAGGCGAGAACCATCCGATGACGAATCGACTAGGCCGCCGGATACTCCCACGCCAGCGGGACGGAGTACAGGACAAGCGAGTCGGCGGAGCCAACGACTGGCAAGGCGGCCCCGTGGAGATATTCATCAACAAGGTCGCCAGTATTGTACTCAAAAATGCCTTCTCGGTCTGGTGCGGGGAGGTTTCCTCGATCCTAAATGCCCCAACGTTGCTCTCCACTGCAGTAACCGCCCTACACAAGCGTGTCATCCCGTCAGTCATGGCAAATGGCTTGCGCTTCTCCAGAAACAGCTAGAGCGATCGTTGGACGAAGGAATCACGCGATTGAGACAAGGTGGCACCCGCAGCGTTCTTTTTCAAGTTACTCTACTAGCCTACGGCTACACGTTTCTCGGCAAGGGCACGGTGCGGGCTTTTGTCAGCGATCTTACACATGAGGCTGCGGTATATAACCGCTTGAGCCCACTTCAAGGTCGCGACGTGCCCGTATTTCTAGGTGCCATAGATCTTCGAGCGATGGATAAGATCTATTACTTCGTTCATCGAGTTTATGTGGTGCACATAACGTTTTTGTCTTGGGGCGGAGACAGTCTCGCCGACGCGTTGAAGACTGGTGGCTTCACGGACAAAAGTCTCCAGAGCATGGCCATCACAGCATTACGCGCCATGCACCAAGAGGGAGTGGTTCACAAGGATGTTTTGTTTTCAAATATGCTATTTAATCGAGAGGTTAAAAGGGTTATGATGATCGATTTTGAGAGGGCAGTTCTTGTCAAGCCATCCAGACCTCCCTTGGCTCAACTAGTGCCAAACAAACGCCGGCGAAAGCCAGAAGAGACAGAGTGCAAGAAAACGGCGACCTCGTCCTGTGATATTCGTCGAGTGGGTGAGGGGTTCTCAAAGGACATCCTCGATGCAAAGATGGTGTTTTGGGATTTAGATTCGCGGTATGGGATCGCGAAGTAGCTAAATAATTACAAATGCTTCCACAACAAATGTCTTGTGAAACGCGTGACTTGTGAAAATTCTCTGACCTTTCGACACAACGGGCAGCTGAGTGATCCTTGCGGGTTCTTAAAGTCGTGTGGAAGCGGCCTGATCCCTGGGTTTGGGGACTTGTCGGCAAGCTGATCAATGAGACGCTGTGGGAGGTTCTTTGGCCACTCAAAAAGCCCCAATCGTGCCCCATACTCGCTTTTATGTATGTCGGTAAGACGAGGTAGTCTGTTATCTTCGGTCTTCTCGAGTATGTTTATACGGTCAGGTAGGATATAGAAATCTGGTAAGTCTGAGGTGCATGGCATACGCCGATGGATTCGCGAGCTCGGATACATGGGACGTGGCGCTGGCAGTTTGAGATGTGGTGGGATTACCACCACGTGGTTCTCGTTCTGTTCGCCTATACGGTCAGGGATTAATCACCATCCACGAAGAACTTTAATAAGCGAACGGGCATCATACCCGATAAAGGATCTAGATCTCTCACTTTGTCTTTTAAGATACGACGTGAAGCACGCCTCTTCATAAAAGCTCTTGCAACACCGCAGTATGGGACCGCAGATGGCTGTAGTGTAGATTCATCTTGCAGCCGTAGGTCTTTCGCCAGAACCCACTCTGTCGCACTGCATTCTGGGAATTTGGAGCTGGAAAAATATATAATAGGGAACTTGCGCTCATGCGAAAGTTTTCCGCCGTCCCTGTACTCATCCCGCCACTCGAACTCTCCAGAGTTGACGTTATAGGTCACACAGCTGGGCACCTTGCGAGAGAGGCCCAAGCTTTCTAGAGTAGCTGAGATACCCACGCTCTTCAAATCTGTAAGCGGAAGAAGGAGTGCGGCAAGCCAGCACTGAGACTGTTTGCGATAAACAAGGTACAACTCTCCAGCCTCGGGTTGGAAGACCTTACTTGCGCACTCGGGATCGTTCAGCCGCTCGTTAAGCTGTGCGCATGTCATGGGTTGGCCACGGTCGCAACGGCGCTTCCGCCGCGCTTGATGCTGCTCCCTGTGCGGCGATTGCAAATGCTTCTGCTGCTCCTTGATCATGATTAGAGGGGGTATAATCGCTCGCTTAATAAAAGTCTGGCAGAATCGACGCTACCATGAGTAGAAGGATATTGCTAATGAGAAAGATGGATAATATGTCTTTTGTTTATGGAGAATGCGTACTCGTTTACCAGGCTCATGCTGGTGATAGGGTTGCTACTCCTTTATACCCGGCTTGGGCTGCTTTCCGTTGTCTCGACCAACAATCTTTAGTTGGGAATAACATGCCCGTATCCTCGCTCTCCAAGAGCTGGGCCCACATAGCTCGTGAACTCACAGTGAACTCACCAGCAAGCGAGTTCACTTGACCAGGATCTTGGAGTATCCTTGTTGTATGCGCACAGGCCTCGTGCGGACGTCGTTTGTCTTTACATCCCCAACCATGCAACCTCACCTATCAATTGACATTTGTTCTCAAGTTACGATCGTAGTTCAACTCTTCCTTTGCACGTAATGCAAGCCATCTCCTTTCCTATCTCCTCTAATTCCAGGTATTTTAAGTCTGAGATGTGCAAAGATCAATGAGCTCTTATGTGACTTCTGATTTGAGAATCCACACGAAACCACCCTGGATGTGATGAACGGACAGTTCACATGAGCATTCCTCGATGCGGGCGAGTTTGATTGAATGACGGTGGGGATGCTGCAGCCAACACCTGCAGCTAACAAACTTTCCTAGCGCCAACAGAAGGAAGGGCTCCAGGTTATACAGTGCGACTATGCTTACCATACATTGACGTTACGAAGACTGACCCACCAGGTACGATCACGCTGTTGTCTGTGCGGTAAATAGATTACCAAGGGAAGAAGGACATTTAGCACTAGATATTTATTTGGGCTACAGGCTAGGCCCTGTTGTCGTCCGAGCATCCCGCGTCGAGTTGATGAAGTTTCTTCTCGAGCTTGATTTCAATGTCGCCAGGCCTGGAAACCCCTAGGGTGGACCTTTTCGGAGGGCTGATTTAACGTGAGAAAATAAATAGCGGAGAAGAAGCAAAGTAATTGGAAATGGCTGAGGGATAGGTCAAATTCGAGGCAACATCACGCTAACTGGTTTTTAAAGACCCAAATTTCAGTGAGGGGTTATCAAGTGGAAAATCACAGGCGGTCTTGAATGGCAGAACAAAAACTTACATTCAAAAAACAGTGCTCTGACACTGCCGACAGAATGCTGGTTTTAGAAAATTGTTTCAGTCACCACTTCCCAACTCTGCCTTCCTGGATTTCAATCAATGACTGATGCAAGATTACAGGTCCAGCGCGGACATAATTACTCAGGATTTAGAAAACAATATAACCCAACTGACCCTGTCTTCCCTTGGGCTGATGGCCAGGGCGTCTCTTATCGTCCATCTATTCTGACATAATGTGAAATACAGTTTTCTGGTTTGGGTTCGCTAGGTCTTGAGAGCTATAGGGTAGGATATTGCGGCCAAAAACGACATTGAACAAAATAGAGAAGCCCAGGCGGTCCTGAGCAGCAGGACAAGTACTTGGATACAGAAAACGGTACTCCGTACTTGGACGCTGTTAACAGAATGCTGGTTCTGGAAAACTACCCAGCCATCACCTCCCACTTCTGCCCTTAACACTTTCCCAGGTTTTTGATCGGTGGCTGATGCAACTACAATATGATTCAATTGATATGGCTTCGTGCTTTTTAAGGTTCCAACCCCATCACGATAAGCTATTTATCCCTCAAACCCTCTTATTTTCCCACTCTCAACTGAATGATATAAGCATGTCGATTAATAGCATGAAACCCCCAACTATCTCTCTCTCTGTCCCACGTAACAGCGAGCAGTTAGAGCTAGAACCAATTAGCCCTCAGAGTCTTGTTTGTAAATTTTGGTCCGATCATCATTCACAAGCTCCACGTAAAGTCATTTCTGTATTACCTCCCATACTTTACGAGTCACTTGCAGACAGCGAATTGCCTTCTCCTACGCCCAAAGCCTTGAGTTACGAAGAAGCCGCCCAACAATGCCGATCTGATGTTTGGGCTATTATCAAAGAGTGCGAGCGAACCAACAACAAATTCAGTGACCCGGAATTTGATATTGAGAAAGATTTCGCCAGCTACGACCACAATTGCCTATTCGGCATTGAAAGAGCCTGTGATGATGATGACGAGGAACAATGCGCAAAACCAGGCTCGGTTCATCGTATACCGTGGATTTTTGAAAACCCCGAATTTGTTGCTAATGACTTCATCTCGGATATCAAACAAGGAACCTGCGGGAACTGTTGGTGGCTTGCAGCACTGGCATCTGTACGCCTTCGAAAGCAACTAATGGAAAAGATTTGTGTCGCTCGTGATGAGGATTGCGGCGTTTACGGGTTTGTCTTTTATCGTGACGGTGGTTGGATCTCAACCGTGGTAGACGATAACCTATATCTCACCGAAGAGGATTTTAATCAAGATGTATATGATGGGACAGGTAAGAGGGCTAGGCTCTATAAGAAGCAGAAGCAGACGGGCTCTGAGGCTCTCTTCTTCTCAAAGTGCGGAGGCGCCAACGAGACCTGGGTACCGCTGCTGGAGAAGGCTGTAAATAGCCCTACAGATATTATCCTTGATCTAAAGCTGACTCTCTTTAGTTCGCTAAGATCCACGGGGACTATGCAGCACTAGATTACGGATGGGCTGGCACAGCAGTTGAGGATCTCACCGGTGGCGTCACTACTGTAATCCAGGGTGACAGGGTACTTCGCAAAGAACGACTTTGGCGCGAGCTGCTGGGTTCAGGTGAAGGGGATTTTATCTTCAGTCTATCTACAGGTAGCCAAGGCAACAAGTACAGGAATGGCCTCATCTTAAGACATGACTATTCCATTCTCCATGCTGTCCAGATAGAGGACGAACTCAGAAATATGGTGTTACTGGTTAAGATCCGGTAGGTAACTTCATCAGCGCAGTAGCTCCTTTGCTAACCTGGCAGCAATCCTTGGGGGGAAAAGAGTCCTAGCGGTCATGGAGAATGGGGTGGAGCGTGGTCTGACGGCTCTGAGGAGTGGACCCCTTTTATGATGAAGAAGCTCCAGCATAAATTCAGAGATGACGGCACATTTTGGATGTCATTCCATGATATGCTAGAAAACTTTCGTTGGATTTATAGGACTCGCCTGTTTGATGAGCGTTGGATAGCAACCCAGCGATGGATGAGTGTTGGTGTGCCATGGCTGGGCGGGTACTTGAAGAAGAGATTCATTGTCGAAGTTCAACAAGAAGGAATGGTGGTTCTTGTTCTCTCGCAGGTATGTACTCTCCAGCTTCTACCAGCTTCCTAGAGACACTAACGATGGAGCAGTTGGATGACCGCTACTTCCAAGATCTCAAAGGACAATACGAGTTCATCCTTCACTTTACCGTAAGATCGCTAGGCAGCAACACACCAATTTGCCAAGCGCACCCAATCCACCAATTACACAGGCGGTCGGTGAACTGCGAGGTCATGCTTGCACCTGGGACATATGAAGTTATACCCGAGATTATAGCTGAGCGTGATGAGCAGTCTATGCCTGTGGAGAAAGTGGTGCGTATGGCTGCACGTACAAATCCTGAGAAACTCAGACAAGTTGGAAAGCAATACGATCTTGCTCATGCCAAGGCGGGGGCTGTAAAAGTTAAGAAACCCTCTAATGGAGCGGAAAGCCTAATGGACGGGATGTCGGCATTTTCAGAAGCCAAAGCTAGATCGGTACTGGATGCTTCTGGGACAAGACCTGAAACTGACACTGCGTCTGAGACTGACTCGGATTCTGAGTTGGAATGCAGGTCTTCTAAAGAGCAGCCGTGGAATGCGGTTTGCATTATTGGACTTCGCGTCTTGGCACAGAATGCG
This sequence comes from Fusarium acutatum, assembly GCA_012932015.1. Taxonomy (NCBI): domain Eukaryota; kingdom Fungi; phylum Ascomycota; class Sordariomycetes; order Hypocreales; family Nectriaceae; genus Fusarium; species Fusarium acutatum. The sequence goes on along the minus strand of JAADJF010000136.1, from coordinate 17,533 downwards.
GGTACTAGCATTACCATTAGTGGTGCACCATGATGACGAATAGAAACGAGACATAAGATGGAAAACGCAATCTTAAAATGTGAAATATGATCTTTATGATTGACTGTCTTGTGTGAAGATACATCAATATAACTAGTTTGCCTCATGCTAGTTTTGGTACCAAACTCCATCCTCAGCTATTCAAGTACACATCCCCAATTGGCCCGTCCTCGCTGCATTACTCTTGAGCCTTCACGGGAATGCATGATGTCATTGACGTTGCATCTGCTTGAACCAACTAGTGAGTCCGTATAACAGCCGCTACTTGTATCCACGTGTCTCGCTAACACTCAGTATTCGGTTTTGGCGCGAGGTTGTGGGGCGAGGGGACGGTGCGGCCGGGAAGTACGGCCCGTTGCCCGTCCGCTGGGGCAGACAACCCTGGCTTCCCCACCAAGCCAAGGACTACGTTTAATAATCACTATGCACGTGCGTAAACATATTAAAGATGACCATAGATGGGCAAATGCCTCAACACGTCCGCAACGCGCTACGCGTAACGGCAGTGGAAGCTCTAGCCACGGATATGCTCGTAGAGGTTTATTTTTGTACTTTCGTTCAGTAACTACTTGAGCTTGGCTTAAGGTGGCGGCAGCATGCTGTTACAGGAGCTGAGCGCCTCGCTCCGCCACGCCACAGCCTCGTTGGGCATCTACCGTGACACCTGCTGACGGAAGCCCCTCTACTGAAAACCCCGTCCTAGAGCTACTGATTTGAAGAAGAGATTAATTCGAAAACACCTCCCAATCGCCCAAAACAACACCGATTACCATGGCCGAGGCGGTTGGACTCGCGGCAAGTGTCATCGCCATCATTGATTTATCCGCCAAAGTCGCGACGCTCTGCTTCCAATACTCGACCGCAGTCAGAAACGCCAGGGCGGACGTCGCACACCTCCAGAGCCGCTTGAATGACCTAGATGCATGCCTCCGAGGTGTCCATCGCGTTCTACACGGCCCAAATAATCAAGCGCTTCCGATATCACGAGAATTGATCGACTCTCTCGATGGCTGTAAGTCAGAGTTGGTCCAAGTGCAGAACAGGCTGGATCCAGGTACAGCCCGTAAGACGATGCGCCGACTCGGACTCCGTGCTCTTAAGTGGCCATTCGATAGCACAGAGGTTAGCGGAATCGTTGCCAACTTGGAACGCTATAAGCAGACCATCATGCTATGTCTGCAAGTCGATCAAACGTGCGTGAGCGCACCGCTCGAATCACCTACAGAACCAGCTGACTCCATCGCAGTACAATCTTGCTTGACATCCAACAAAAGTTCGACAGTGTCTCGCTCCAACCCTGCGGAGATAGACCAATTGCCCACATACCCTGCTTCAACGTCCCATTCGACCGAGACCCCGACTTCGTTGATCGACCGGATATTACTACATGGCTTCAGAGTCAGTACACGGGCTCCGCCAGTCGCATAGCGCTTGTAGGCATGGGTGGGTTTGGGTATGGGCTATGGCATACATAAGTCAGTTTCGAAGATCGCCTTTGCTGACAGATCAAAGCAAATCACAGGCTACTATCCAGTTCGCCCATCACATCCACGGCGAATCACCCCAGACCAGCGTCTACTGGGTGCATGCGAGTTCGAGGCCGAGATTTGAGGAGGCATACCGGTCCATTGCAGAAAGGCTACAGTTGCCAAGGCGAAATGATCCTGATGTTGACGTGCTCGGGCTCGTTCGCGACTGGCTGCAGACGGAAGAAGCTGGCTCGTGGCTAATGGTCTTGGATAATGCTGATGACGCCAACCTCTTTTATCCCATCCATATCAGCGGAGCTAAGGCAGTGACCGGACCTGCGAACGAGAACACTATTGCGAGGACCGATCAGCAGCCACTAGCGGCATATCTCCCGAAGTGCTGCAATGGAACCATTCTCGTTACATCGCGCAGTATGGACGCTGCCGAAAGGTTGACAGGGAGCCATAAAGCTATCCATCGGGTCTCGACCATGGATGACGCTCAAGGTTTTCAGCTTTTCCGGAACAAGCTTGACGGAGACTTTGACAAAGATGCTGCTGCTGATCTTCTTCGGGCTCTGGACTACATCCCACTAGCCATCACTCAAGCAGCAGCGTACATCAACCGCCGCGCCCCTCGGATATCGATAAAGTCTTATCTAGACACTTTCCGGGAGAGCGACAAGAAAAAGGGCAGCCTCCTTAACAGGGACGCTGGGGATCTTCGACGATATGAGACGGTCTCTAACTCCGTTGTTACAACATGGCAGGTCACCTTTGAGCAGATACGTCATGAGAGACCATCTGCCGCGAAACTACTTTCGTTTATGAGCTTCTTTAATCCACAGGGTATCCCTGAATTTGTACTTTACGACTACAATGCCGACCCGACGGATGAGGCAGACAGAGATGTAGTGCGCGATAGCTTTGAGGATGATCTTGACATTCTCCGCGGCTACTCGCTTGTATCTGTAACAGAAACAGGTGGTGTGTGTGAGATGCACGCCTTAGTACAGTTTTGCACGCGATTTTGGATATCCGCGGCGGGCAATGAAGGAACATGGAGACAGCTGTTTCTACGTTCTGTATCCAGACATTTCCCAGATGGTACATTTGAGACTTGGCCCATCTGTCAGATGCTACTTCCTCACGTTGAGCCGGTGTTTGAGAAGGAACCACTTCATGAGGGGTTACTAGACTGGGCCTATCTGTTGACAAACTGCGCACGGTATATGCTAACTATCGGTAACTATGGAGTGGCAGAAAATTTAAGCAAGAAGGCAGTCAACACCAGGAGCAAAGTGCTAGGAGAAGAGCATCCTGATACGCTGACGAGTATGGCCAACTTGGCATCGACATACCGAAACCAGGGGCGATGGAAGGAGGCAGAAGAGCTCGAGGTAGCAGTGCTAGAGACAAGGAAGAGGGCGCTAGGAGAGGAGCATCCATCCACGCTGACGACCATGGCCAACTTGGCATCGACATACCGAAACCAGGGGCGATGGAAGGAGGCAGAAGAGCTCGAGGTAACAGTGTTAGAGACAAGCAAGAGAACGCTGGGGGAGGAGCACCCTGATACGCTGATGAGCATGGCCAACTTGGCATCGACATACTGGAGCCAGAGACGATGGAAAGAGGCAGAAGGGCTCGATATGGCAGTAATAGAGACAAGGAAGAGAACGCTAGGAGAGGAGCATCCATCCACGCTGGTGAGCATGTATAATCAAGCTATTCTGTGGAAAGACCACGGCCGGGTTGAAGATGCTTATGCCCTTATGCGGAACTGTGTAGTTATAAGACACCGAGTTCTTGGTACGGACCATCCGCAGACGTTATCATCAGTGGCATGTCTTGCTGAATGGGAGAATACGAGCGATTTACTATCAGAGAGGAGCGAGTCCAGGTAGTTGTCAATATAAACGGATGCTTCGATAGCTTTGTAAACATACATAAGCAGCCTCGTTAACGAAATCTTGATGCAAAATGCTCGCGAGTCTGGGCTCGGATGCTCATCCTAGCAGTGCTAGGACATTCTAAGCATGGAAATCAGACGAGCTCGTGCATTCGAGAGTAGAATGTATTCGCCATCGATCCTTCGCTAACAGTAAAGTTCATATTGGATGCTTCTGGGCCAAGACGTGAAACTATTATCGGGGCTGACTCGTACACCGAATTCGGATACAGCACGATTCTGGAGAGTGGTTATGGAATGCAGTTTGTATTATTAGTCTATGCGTCTTGCACGTAGCACAGAATATGGGCACTAGCATTGCCATTAGTGGCGAGCCAATGGCGAATAGAAAAGAGGCATGAGATCAAAAGAGGCAATGTTAAAATGCGGGAAATAATTCATATAATTGGTTGGCTTACGCCAACACACATATCAATATAGGTAACTTATCTACCACTAGCCCTAGGGATAGATCCTCCATCCCCTTGCAGCTTGATGCGCGACCTACTTTTATTTACTGCATATTATGGCAAAATGGGTTTAGTTAACACACTTCCGAGTCCCGAGTCTCCCCACTGCAGGCATGGCCCGCAATACAACATACAGAACTGCTCTTTGTTTTCAAGGTTTGAAACCGAGTCCAACGCCAACTCGGATTTTTAAGTAGAATATTGACACCGGCTCGCAGTGGAATACGATTGATAGTGATGACCTCTGATAGCAAGAATACAGTAAAGTCTTAGCGCTCGTGTACTAGTATCTTTCTTCTTTGACATTGAACTCCGACAATTTGCCTTCGCCACTGATCTTGACTTTGTTGTGACGCAATTCAAAACGAATATCCACCCCAACACGGCCTGTCTGGATATGGCCTTGTCCACTTGGCCCGACGTGAGGTTCTAGCTTCTCATTGATGAAATTGAGAAGTGACCCAATGTGGTGTTTCCACCTGTGTGCTTCTACCAGCTTTCCGTCGCTCAATCGCCATTGTTGTGCGTCAAATATGTCGCATAGAAGATTTGTTGCGCTCTCTAACCCTCGGTTTGTTATGAAGTATGCCGCTAGCCCTAAAAATTGTGTTCCCGCTTGGTCTTCAAAGTATTGAAAGGCGTCTTCGATGGACACGTCAACCACGGTGATTTGCGGATGGTGACATATATCAATTGTTCTACCTAGCTCCTTGCTCAGGATAAGAACCAATGCTTGCAGGTTGCTTCTTGAAGCAGCCATCATCGCCGGCATATCTGCTAAAAGTTCCGGCGACAGCTGTTTCGGCGACATATTGTGAGAGTGAATCGGCTGCTTCGAGGGTTTTCTTCACGTGTTAGAATGTGGTTGATCAAGGCAAGTGACACTAAAGCGTGATGTCGTGGACTGGGTAGATCCTGGGACAGAAAGCAAGAAGAATTAAAAAGTGCCTACCGAGTTGACTGCGATAAATATACTTTTTTTCTGTCACTTTTGACCGCCTTTTCCAAATTATCTGGAAGTAGATGATTGGCTGTTCAGTGTAAAGTCACATGCTTCTCGATATCTCTACTCCATAGGGTATATATTTCCGAATACAAGTCACCCTGTAGATTGATCGTAAATAGGTCATAGCTACCCAGCGAAGGAAAGTAATCTTTGAAACATGCCACTAGTCCCGGCCAATCGTGCAACTTGTTTCGCGGCTTGAAGTGGGTGTGGTTTGTGCATCAAGCTTTGCTTTTGCTTCTGCTTCAGCCCATTTTACTTCGAGCCATTTTGCTAAATCCTTTTTCCCCATAGCCAGTGCATACTCTGCATAACTCCAACCCTCATCACCAAATTCATGCAGAGGATCTGCGCCTAAGAAAAACAGATATGAGATGGTCTCCAAATCATACGGATACTCAAGCTGTATGGCATACATAACCGGTGTTGTGCAATACCCATCCTCGATATCAACAGGAACTCCAAAGTCTTGAATATATAGTCTGATTTGAGACATGTGTCGTCGTCTAACAGCACCATGTAAGCCATTAGATCGAAATTTTCGTCCTGGGTTTGCTCCAAAGTCCATAAGTAAATCGGCTGTTTTTTCGTGGTTGGCAAAGTGGGCCAAGAAGAGAGCATCATCAAGGTGATCTTGAAGGCGGTTACTGTGCTTTGAAATGCCAACAAGTGCATAGATGACCTCATTTAGGCCTCTGTATGCCGAACAGCTTAGCAGAGAGACCTCCAGTTGAGTCTCGCCGGGAGGAAAGTAGAACAGGTCGTGGCGAGGGTCAAGAGAAAAAGCATCACGTGGAAAGACAGTTCCATCGATGGTAATAGTCTCTGTCGTATCAACAGAAGCCGAGAGGTGCTCGAGTTCGCTCTGAACCAAACTAACAAGAGACTCAGCTCCAAGGCTAGAAGACTGGCGTGAATGAGACATTGTGAAGAGATCAAGCAGGATGATCGATTGTTGGGGCTTTAAGCTGTTTATATTTTGATCGTGATAGAAAGAGGAAGTTACGAGTAAAATAAAGAAGGGGGATGGCCTTTAAGTAGTGTTCAGGAGTGGCAAAGATAACCCAGGCATTCACTCCAGGTAGAAGCATTATGGCATAGGTGACTTGCTCCTAGTCTTCTGCTCGGCCGGCCGAACTGTAAGCTCGTATAGAGGCCGCCACCTGCTCTCATCCTCTGTTTCTACATGAAGAATTCTACTGATTAGACATGGGTGACCTCTGGTTCAAGAATGGGCCAACAATGGCTGAGGCGCTTAGCAATATATAAAAAGGGGGCTCGATCAGCTCATAAATACATCTCATGATCTCAAAGGAAAGCTTTTATTGGAGATCCTCGCGCCCACAAGGCCGACAGCTTGGTTGACTATGCAGGTTTATCACAATGGCCTACATAAAGGGCTAACACATATCAAGCACGTCGATCTATTGGTAAAACAGTGAGCTTGTGAGATTACTCCCGTCTCATGATTCACAAGACAGGCAGACTCAGCCTCGATGAGATTACTGGTGGTAGCAAGGCATACACAGCTGACGTGGCGAATGATGCATCTCGACATCGGTTAGAAAGGCGCCGCACCTAGCACAGCTTCTTTACAAGTCGTCCATCACCTTGCCCAACTAATGACTCATTGAGTTAAAAAACCCATGATAGACAAGTTGTAGGCCACGAAACATCAAGCAAATCTAATAGGAGTGACGTTTTGATGTCGTTGGCTTAGATCTTCTGATCCATAAGTTTAAAACTGGCCATTCGCAAACACGGGCTGATTTAGTTGGTAGACATCGATAGTATACGAGTTGCATTTCAGCCGGCCATACAATAGACCAAGAGGCCTCTCAAGCGTTATCTCGCCACAGAGTAGTACTTAAAGACGGTCTTCCCACTCTGCAATTCTCTCCTAACTTCCTTCTTTATTACTGTCAGACGTGTTTATAAAACAGTCCATCCCGCCCTAGACCTCCCCTTATATTCTACTTTCATCAATATTCAACCTAATCTACAATGCCTCTCTCAATCTCTCCTTCTGACTCTCTCGGTCGTCCCACTACTTACCTCCCTCTTGAAGTAAACTCTCTTGAACCTCTGGATCCTCTTAGCAAGTTCCTCTCTAAGCATAATGATCTGGAATACTCTCATCAGACAATGCTCTCCCCGCTAAGCCTGGCTGCTCTTGAAAACAAGATCGATATTGTTCATTTTCTGAACCGCTTTCAAGAATTGGATGGACAGAAAGACCGAGACCTTGCCTTATTCTTAGCCAACTGCCAGGGGCATAGAGAAATGGCTATTCTGCTGGAAAGACTAAGAGCAAACCCGGGACGAAAGTCTTCTCCTAATGGCCTACATGGTGCCGCTTGGCGAGGGCTAAATAATCAGATACGGCATTATATCAATAAGGATGGAGCCAGTCCTGATATTACCGATGGGTCATCTGCAACTCCAGTCCTATATGCTATACTTGGACCACAAGACGAACAAGGCGCCTGGGAGACTATTAAGGTGCTCTTCCAATTAGAAGCAAGTCCTTTGGCTACATTTGGCAGTCAGGATTGGAGTTATGCCGATATTGCAAGAATGGAAGGGAAACAGGATTTGGCAGAAAAGCTTGAGGAAGCATGTCCTTCACCAACTATTATGAATTCGAGTCGCGAATCAAGCTGCGCGCCAAGGGGGGATAAAGATACCCAGCCTTGCAACAAGCGGCCACGAGAAGATTCGGAAGTTGATGGAGGAGCCAAGCGACCATGTAGAGCGCAAAGGTATGCAAGCGAAGCGGACATCAGTATATCTTAGATAACATAGTTAATTATAATATTATTTCTGACTTCTATTATTCTGGTTTTATTACAAATTGCCAAAGGCACCGTTCAAGGGGTACATACATACGAGTTATACATAATTGAAGAGAGTGAGATGGCTTCGCCCGGAGGCGCGAGGCAAAACGGATGGCCAAATTGAAATCACGTGCATAATACAGCCCAATATGAATTTTAGTTGTACTGAAACCTCTGACAGTTTGGTGCAGACCCAGGGTGGGACCTGGCTTTCAATGGCTTACATGGTTCTGCAGGAAGTGGACAAATTCAGCAAATATGCCATTATTATTTCCTATGAGACTGGCGTCACCACATCATTGGGAAACAATTAAGGATCCCTTCCAAACCCTTGTGAGGAATGCGGTGAGCTATCTTACACTTATGCAGAGTATGCTCTAGCAATAGGAAAAGACCATCTAGTACAGACACTCGCAGCTGTAGCTGCAGTAGAAGATATAAATTTACTTATCGCTATTACATGTTCTCCTAACCCTTTTCCTAAGCCTTCTTAAAGCACGTCCCTCTTTCCACATCCGGTTTGCCTCCTCCCAAAGATACTCATCGCCCAGGACGAGCTGGTACGATGTATCGTCCCAGTGTTCATTTGGAAACTCTGGATGTGTATAGCGAACTCCGAACCGTGGTTTGGTGTATTTCCTCGGACTCTTCCATTCTACACAGTAAACAGACTTCTTACACAAGGGCCCAACCCAGGCTTTGTAAGTTTCAAGTTTCTGTGCTAGCTCCTCCTTGCCTCTTTCTCTTGCGATCTGGGCATATGTGTAACCCAAATCCTTGGCCACTGGGCTTGCTCCTAACCTGAAAAGATACTTGATAGTATCCCAATCATGCGGAGAATCTAGACCCATGGCATATATAATTGGCGTTAAAAGTGTTTCATCTCTAGCATCGACCGAAACGTTGCAGCATGAGACGTAGTAGTCTATCTGTCCCAGTAGGCCCTGGCTTGCCGCGCCATGTAACCCATTAGATAAAGATGGCCGCCCAGGGTTTGCTCCAGCCGATAAAAGTAGATCAGCTTTCACAGCATCCTGTAAATGATTGGCAAAGAAGAGAGCGTAATCAAGGTCACGCTGAAACTGTTCAGTCCTTTCTGAAACGGTAAGGATAGCTTGAACATCCTCCTTTGAACCTGTGACGACAGCGTGGCACAGCGGAGGGACATTGATATAAGTCCCATCCGGGGGGTTATAGGATAGTTGAGGGGAAAAGGTAAAGGCATCAGAAGGGAATACAGTTCCATCAATGAACACCTCCCTGTCGTGGGAGACATGAGTTGGCCTGAAAATGAGAGAGGAAGGCATTGTATGTTAAGAATAAGATGTAGTTTGATCTTTAAACGAGACTGCAGAATCTTGGGTGATAATCAGGAAGGAAGTTGGGAGAGAGTCCTAAGGAGGGAGATCTCCCCCTTAAATATTTCGACAGAGCCATTGAGATAGCATGAGTCATCTATAGAGAGGGAAATACTACTGGTATGAATGACATACTCTTGGTCTTTAGCCTGGCCGGCTGAAATGCACCTCAAACAAGGAGACTACCAATAAGGATTATCTCCTGTGTACAAATGACCATTGCCAAACTCACGGATTGGACAGAGAAGATGATGGAGTGTTTGGGTCTGGGTTGGTCATGAATAGAGCGCTTAAGAATGTGTAAAAAAGAGGCTTAGAGAGTAAAGATTGTCTCGCCAAAGTACCTAACAACTCCAGACAGACGTCCCTATTTGACGTACCTGCTATCTTATGGTCGGGGACTTGGTCAATCATATGCAGGTTTATCACGAGAGGCCATATGTTGGGCTATCAAACACCAGGTTTATCGAATCAATATTTCGTATGAGACGAGGAAAGGCTGTCTGAGAGGCCCCTGAGTAGGCAAGTGTATATGCAGCGCCTCATGACCCTTTTAGATTGGATAGATATGAACATTTCGGTTTCATATCTGGGCCAGGAATGACCAACTGGCTTGGAAAAGGGGCTTGGTAAGATGAAAATGCCTCGTAGTACTCCAAAAATGTATCCCATGATCCCAAAGGACTACTCTTATTGGTGATACTTGCTATCTTGTGGTTGGCAACTTGGTCAACTGCATGCAGACTTGCAACCATGGCCTCTCTCACGGGCTGACATGTATTAACTTCGTCAAGTTATTGGCTGAACGGGGTGATGGGCTTCTGCAAATATTGACCGTATACACAGGTGAGGCAGAATCCGTCTCTATTCTATTGATAAGCGCAGTAAAGGTTGCATCATGGTATCTTGCTTTACTCCGAAATGCCTATGACCATGGCTACGGGCATAACTATATAAGAGTAGCTGGATTCCCGTACCACGCAGTTGTTTTCCTCCATCTGTCATCATTCACTACACCCAAAAGCCTCTTATCACCATGTCTGTTCAAGAACAAATTCGTTTCAACTCAATGGGATTGCTCAGGTCCACCTTTGTTATGATCGACAACCATCTACGCGATATTCAAGCCGCCAGGGAAATCAAAGAAGAACTTAGGGTTTCCTATCTTTTCCCCTTGAAGGACTTTCAAGTTGATCAGCAGCATAACCTTATTCATACTCCTGTTGCTCACACTGTCACGCTGGACTTCTTCGCGTTTGCTGCCTTCCAAGGACGGACAGACATTCTGGAGGCATTTCTGGCTCTGCCTAGCCCTAGCAAAACTTTCGATCTGTCGAGTGCTCTCTGTCTATCCTTACTCAACGGATGTATCGATACAGCCAAGTTTCTGCTCTCAGAAGGTGCTGATCCAAGTGGAATATCCTGCACGAACGGCCTACATGCTGCCGCAAGAGCAGGATGTCCCGAACTGGTCTTGGACTTTCTTGTCAAGTGGAAAATCCCCGCAGACTGTACTGATGCTGACGGCGCCACGCCTGCTATATACGCCCTTTATCTTCCGGAGAAAGAGGCCATTGAGATAATCGATATTCTCATCAGACATGGAGCATCCCCCATGATGACATTTGCAAATAACACGAAGACATATGCATACTACGCATTAGCCTTGAAGAAGTACGGCCTATCATCTTGGCTTCGGGATATGGAAAGAATGCATTCGAATACTATGGAATATATACAGGAACATACCCAACATCTTCAACTATACGATGCCACCCCGAAGAATACTCAGAGACTGGACTCAGAAGAGCGAGAGGCCGAATGGGTTGATGTTTCATGGGCATAGATGCGGATTCCCATGCCCGATCATTGCCATGTTACTCTCGTCTGAGCTTTCGGAGTAGCCACGTTTCGCAGATCACCAGCATTAATCCTGTCCCTACTCCCCATGTACCGATAATACATACAGTCACTATCGCCGTCGTTGACCACTCTCCGTCTTGTGCCGTGTATATGTTGACTAGACTCATAAGAAGGGCAACTATGGAGTTAAGTAGCCCCGGACTAATCTTGGTCAGCTTTATAATTGCTACAGGATAGCATTATAGGTAACCTACATCAAGATACGGTCAACCAGCCAAACATAGTTGTTCCTGAATGACCATGCAGTCCATCCAATTCCAGTACCTCCTGCCAAACAGCACAGAATACCTATAACAAGAAGCGGTGTGTTACGAATCACCTGTTGTACAGCTCGGCCTGCTTGAGATTCGCCGAGTAGAGTAGCCCGACCTAGTGATGTGAACGTACCAGGAAAGACAACAAAGCCAGCTAAGAACATCCAATTAGATAAGGCCGCAATCGCGCACTTAATAACAGGGGCTTCGTGAGCTTCTAAAACCATATCTTTATATGATATCATTCGTTGTCCTTGGCGCGGTGGAGGCATAGGTACAATGTTAAGATGGTGCATGTTTGCGGTAGCTCAACTTATCTCCTATCTTCTACAGATCTCCGGGGGCCAGCCATTTATAGAGTATAATAACACAGTACAGTAAGCTATAATTTTTCAACCACCCACTCTTTACGGCGCAAACTAGAAACGGTTTCAAGTTTCAGGTTATCGTTTTGCAGTATCTAGCTACCTAATTCAGTCACTTAGTTCAATAATGTCTTTCGGCGAGTTTTCATCTGAGCTACTGCATTCAGGCTCAGTATTCCGTTTCCGCTTTTGTACTGCTGTAGCAGCTTTCAGCTCGCCGCCGATCCACGCTGAATATAAGAGCCTGACAGCCTCAGCTCTTATTCCTCTCTCGTTATACTCTTCTAGGACAGAGCGACCTAGCATCCGACGCCTTGCATAATGGATGACTAGTGGACCACAGTTATACCCATCTTTTTGGGGAGTCGTTACCTCCTCTCATTAGTAATTTCTTATACGATTATATAAAGGATACTTACACCCTTGGTAAATATATGATTAGGGAATGCTATCTTGCATGCATCCTAGTTAGTTGTTAGTATAATAGTTTTTGTATTTCTAGAACAGTTTACCTTTATGTAATTTTCTGACCCATTATAATGAGTTATGAGTTGTTCCCTATCATTAATTTCCAGGAGACTCCAATGAAAATCCCCATGGTTAAGAGGGAATAAAGAGACTAAATAATTCTCCTTTTTTATCTGTCGGCGCCATTGTCGAACCTTCTTCCTCGTTATTTGTAGGGGGTCTTTTAACTGATCTGATAGTGCAATATGGAAGCTGCTAATTCGGATAAAAGGTAGTCGATCCGCCAAATGCAGGCAAGCCAAAATGATATCTTGGTTAATCCACTGGCTTCCATCAAGTAACTGTAATGAGGTTACGGGGAACCTATAGTTCGTACTTCTGACGACAAGTTCGCTATCAGTAACAGAGGTTTGAATCTCCTGAAGTTGGGTGAAACTAGTGGTGAAAGTTGCTTGATTAGAAGCCAGACCTTGCATCTTAAGATCGTTGCAAAACGAGTCGGTGTTTGTCCTGCCTGTTTGCAAAAGTAGTTTCATTTGGTCCCCTAAAAGCCGCAGAACTATCATTTTGTCATCCGGCATCGTGTCGACTATGACGTCTATCACTGGCTCAGGTGACTTGGCAAGTTTCCTGTTATTAATTAGCTTTTGTACATAATGAGAAACTCACGAGAGCAAATACCAAGCCTGTTTAAACAGTATACCCATACCCAATGCTTCTACCAACCGCAGCCACTTCCTCCCTCGCGCAAGATGCGTGTTCAGCTTCTTGCGTTGCTTCTCCCTTTTCTTCATATCGCCATCGGTATATGAGTCAAGGATTCTTGCCGATACCTGTTGAGATGCTTGCTGACCTGTCACCTCGTCCCCAAAAAGTCGCACTTGTGTCGCATGCCATCTAGCAAATGCTACAGCCGTGATTGCATAACAAATCGTTCCTTTCTTTCGGTCTTTTCGCCCCGATTCCAGTAAAGATAGCCACTCTGCACCATCACTCCAGCGGGCTTCTTCTTGTGGTTCATCATCAAGTACGGCATCACCGTCAATAAGAGCGGAAAGAATCTGATAAGTTTTCTCGGAGTTCTCTGCGGAGCTAAAGTATGATATCTCATCTTGACTTTCCTGGATGAACTCCTCGATACTCTGAGCAATGATATAGGGGACCTGAGGGGAGATGTCGGGCTCTGCAGTATGTTCTCCATCATGATCTCTCTGGTCGTTTGATGAGTTCGAGCTCGAAGGTGGTGCCTTGCTTAACTGTAACTCTGGTTCGGGATCGGGAGTCGCTAGCTGAGGCATCACGCGAACTTCTTGTTGGACTCTGGCTTTATTGGTGTTGCACTTTTGATCGACAGCGCTATCTTGATCTGAAAGTGATTCAGGAAGCTTGCTTTGACTATTGCGCCTCGTTTTATGCGTGCTGTTACATGCATTCAGGAGAACCTGCGCAAATGAGTGAATGAGATGCCTGTCAGAAAGAGGCCGCTGGAGTAAAGCTGGCAGTAGCTGGCCCTCATCGAGAGATTCATGGTTTGGAAGGTCCAATATTGCATTGAACACTAAAGCGACCTGTTGGGAAGACATTTGGACTTAAGGAGAGGTTTTTCAGGAAAGATGAGTAGAAAAGAAGGAAGTGAGAAGCCGAGATGGGAAGGGTACTTAAAGGCTGCTTTAAGCGCCGACTTCCCAGGAAGTCCAGCCCTGATTTTCAACCCCCCAGCGATGTGATTAATCATATCAACAGGGGCGTCTGGTATTTTGAGCCAATCAGAGGCTTAGTCCTCTACCTCCGGATACACTGGCAGGATGCACTTTCAAAGAGTAATGGATTAGATTCAGCAGATTATAACTGTCTTTAATGTTTCGTCCTGAGATGTTTTGCAAATCGATTACATTGAATAAAGTCCCGTCCATCAGAACATAATGGGCATTCAAGCCTTCCTTGGGGGTTTCTGAAATCGATCGGAAGTGGCTCAACGCCCTGTACCTTGAGCTCTTTTCGCAGCCTGTTGAGAATGCGCGGCGAGAGCTCCTCCGGCCATGCAAAGAGCCCCAATTGTGCACCGAGGGCCAAATCTCTCAGGGTGTTCAGTGGGGGTAAAGTGGTGGCCTTCGGTTCATGTTTACCGACAACGAATCGCGTCAGGCGGCAGGAATCTGGGAGGTTCAACGTGCTTGGCATCTTCCGATGGCAAGAACGGCCGGGGTTTGTTGGGCGCGGCACTGGCAGTTTGCAATACTCTGGCACTGGCGCTTTCTTTAAATATCCTTGTATGAGAGAACGGCCATAAGAGCGAGCTGACCAAGAACTCGGTCCCGTCGAGAAACGGGATTTATCTGGTCCCGTGAGGTAGACATATGGTGCTGCCAGTGGAGCTCCTGGGCAGAACCTCGAACCGTCATGGGATCTGAGAACTTTATTGCTCTCCACTACAGTGTCAATCGTTAGCATTATACTTTGCAAGAGACGCTGGAGACTTACTCAATGGAGTTTCAGGATCACATAGTCTTTCCCTGAATGCTTGGCAGAGTGTTCGTCTCTCCAGGTAGGCCCTGATAGCCCGATAGAATGGAATATCGGACGCTCGCAGATTTCCTTCGTCCAGCACTCGTAGGTCCTCAGCCGAGACCCAGCCTGCAGCCTCATTCTCTGGGAATCTGCGACCGGTAAAATATATAACCGGATATTTTCGTGCATGCGACGATGGTTCACCGTCCCCATATCCATCACGCCACTCAAGCCTCCCAGAGTTCACATTAAAAACAACGCAATTCGGTACATTCTTAGAGAAGCCTAATGTTTCCATAGTACCTAAGATGCCAATGCTACCGGGGTCTGTAAGCGGGAGGATTACTGCGGCAAGACGCCTCTGAGATTGCTCATGGTAGGCGCAGTAAACCTCCCCTGGCTTGGGCCGAAGAGCATCTATGGAGCCGTTGGTATCTGTCGAGCAACACGGCTCGGGCGTTGTACTGCAAGCCACGGTCTCAGATGGATCGCTGGGCTCTATCTGTTCGCAATGGCGCTTTCGCTCCACATGAGGGGACGGTGAACGTGTTCTCTTCTTTGCCAATGGTCAATCAACGGTTGAAGGCTGATATACGGAACAACTTACTACACATATGGTCTTGTCCTCTCGAATGGCCTTCTCCTCCTCCTCAAGGTCTTGACACCAGGCACGATACTCATCAACATACGGCTGCATGTCCTGTATGCCAAATTTGTCTGAGGATATGATGGCAGCGAGCAATTCGTCACTGAATCTTCTGGATAGTGCCTTCGATTTGAGAGACTCAGTATGAGGTTCACTTGAAGCCATGGCTGGATGAATAAGTTGAAGAATGATAAAACGGTTGTTGTGTTTGTCTGTCTGTCTGTCAAACTCAAGGGACTGCATCATGTCTGCTTTATACCTGAATTCAGGCCTGCAAACACCAGGGCCCGTAGCCACCTAGATTCTGTGTGTCAAGATAAGCACATGATGTATAGTACATGCAAGAAAGCTGTTGGTTGTAGAAGGAGGGTAAGAAGGTTTATTAGTGTCATATACCCATGTCTCCATCCTTGTCTCATCCTTGTCTCCAACGCTCAAGCCTACCAACAGAACAGCCTGCACAGTGTACATACTAAAGACGAACATATTTACACAGTAATACAGCTACCTGATCAGCTTATATATTTCCCCTTCCATGAGTACTCTCTCAATGGTTGTCTTTCTGATAATTCTATGTACTTGACTAAAATAAAGTGTGGATTTGTTAAACGCTATTAGGTCTCTTTATTTTCCGATGCCGCCTTCTCTTCTTTCTCGGCCTCATCCTCCCTGTCTTGGGTTGCCTGGTCTTGCGAGAGTTCCTTCATATGCGGCCAGTATCTTAGCGGAACTGGGTAATTCTTGCTCTGCCTATATGTAAATATATTTCTTTTATACGATTGGGCTTGTACTTACAAGACTTCCCTCGGTTGGAGGCCAGGAATCCGAAGATTCTGATGAATAGACGTGGTAGCGCCCATTGACTTCAACGACTGTATACACCCTGGCACCGAGCTTGCGGAGTTGGTCGCTCTTGTTGATGAGGGTCTTGCACCTCTTGTGTCGTAAAGTACGCTGCAATTGCGCAGGTGAAAACTTGCGTTTAGTAATTTTGCAAGTAGAGTCAGAGG
Organism: Fusarium acutatum; assembly: GCA_012932015.1. Lineage (NCBI taxonomy): Eukaryota > Fungi > Ascomycota > Sordariomycetes > Hypocreales > Nectriaceae > Fusarium > Fusarium acutatum. Next base: position 1,229 of record JAADJF010000136.1, on the reverse strand, counting down.
ATTGGGCTGTTTCTGGGCGTGTCATGATTCTTATTCAGCATTAGCTTGTTCAAACCATGAATTTCTTGGGGCTGTGAAGTGCTTTAATACATCCTTAGAGATAAGACCTCTGTTTCTATCTCCTATTTACCGTTTCCTGTTTTCTGTTTCCTGTTTCCTGTTCTTAGTCTCCTGTAAGCCGTTTCTTACCAGCATATAGACGCGAAAAGATGTGGCTTGCGCGGCAATGTGACAGTATTCCAAAATTAACAACAGGCGCTTAATGGCCCTACGCTAAGTTCTTCTATATATGTCCAGATATCTAGGTAACGACTTACATACAAAACTGATAACGCTCTGTTGTAATCCGTTTGTTTATAGTTTAAGATGATCTTCTTCCAGAAAAAGACGCTCTGCGTACCTATTTACCGCCAGCCCGATGAAGTAAAAGAAGCGGCTAAAAAGAAACTCGAGTCCTTAACGAACCTTTCGTCGGTTCCATGGATTAATCCATCTACAATTTTCTTCAATAAGGAAGGCCTTTTCTCTCTCAAAGCAACAAATAATGGCTTTCTCAAAGTCAACATTCAGCAGAAACTTCTCTCTGTAGTCAATCTCTTTCACTCGCCAGATTCTGTTACTTCAGAAAGACAGCAAAGACTACATTATGCTCGGCGGAGGCTGCTGATCTCAATTATGGCACATGCATGGCTCTGGGGCAGACCTAAGGTGTTGGATAGCCAAAGCAAGCCAGTTGCCTTTCAAGACATAAAGGTACTGGCACCAGAAAGAATCCTCAGGTTTCTTCAAGATACTCGTGTCCATAGAGAGGACTGTCCCTGTGAAGATATGCAAGGCTTCTTAGAGACAGTCCCAGAAGTGCCTTTGCCTAAGGATACTTCTAAGTGGAACATGATGGCATTTACTGCCTGTCTATGGTGGGATAACTTGCATGGTTCAGAGGAAGATATGTGGTGCTCTTGTCGTATCGGCCTAGGTCTGCAATCTACGACGACAGATGCGATTGATCTGGCTCGTGAAAGCCTACCGCCTTACCATGAAGCTTACCTTCCAACTTACCATCAAGTTTGCCCAGACGGACAAGACACAGAGGATAGCAAGAGCGAGATAGCTAGAATGAAGGAGGATGATAAATAAATGCTTTTGTTTTTACTATTGTAGTTTCTTATACTTAAGTTATATTTTATCTTATTTTGCTCTTTTTTCAATACTTTTATAAATTTATATAT